>JABYPW010000654.1:0-22459 GCA_016880775.1 Phymatotrichopsis omnivora
AGGAAGAGGGCCCTGTTCAGGGCAAGTGTGTTAAGGTACCCGTCACCTTACGGTGGCGGACTAATGAAGTGGAAGGTGTTAGGACCCATTGCCTCTCTGCCACGGCGAAACTCGACAATGGAGCCACCGGAGCTCTGATATCGGACAGACTCCCGGTCCCGAAAAAGAAAAGGTCAACCCCAGTCAATGTATATGCATACGACGGCACCTGCAAGCAAGAGTGGTACTACACCCCAAAGCTTCAAATGCAGGTTCTCAATCACAAAGAGAACATTGACTTTGACATCGGGCCGACTCCAGAGGATGTCGACATCTACCTTCCTGTCAAGTGGTTCTAAGACCATGAACCACTTGTTGATTATGACAAGGCAGAGTTGGTAGGGTTTCCTAACAACAAGTGCAAGAAGCATCTAGTGGCACCACAGGTTCAGTTGGTCAATGCCCTAGAGCTCTTGTAAGATGAAGATTTATATGCCAATGACGCTGCTAGAGGCTCTGGTCTCTTGGGGTGGGTGGATACCCCAATCAGCATAGCAGAAACGCGGAGGTGGTGCTCCGCTATGACAAGGCTTCCTGTGCATCAGTTTGCGGATGTCTTCATCTGATCCTCCTCCTCCGACCCTTCTCCGGCAAACCCCGAGAAGTGGGAACAACTCTATCCCGCAGTCTTCTCTGAAAGGTTGGCGTCGCAACTACCCCTGCACTGACCATGGGACTGTCGTTTGGATATGAAAGAAGGGACGTCTCCACCTTGGGGCCCCATTTACAAGCTGTCGGAAACTGAGCTACAAGCGCTCAGGGAGGACCTGGATCGCATGTTAAAAGAAGGAAAGATCCAGCCCTCCAAATCCCCAGCTGGGGCACCCATCCTGTTTGTCAAGAAGGCAGACAGTTCCCTGCACCTTTGTGTGGATTATCGTGGCCTAAATAAAGTCCTCATTCAAAACCGCTACCCTCTTCCCCTTATGGGGGAATGGCGAGATTGCATCGGCAAAGCCAAGTGGTTCACAAAATTGGACCTCAAGAATGGCTACAACCTCATCCGAATTGCGAAACGCGATGAATGGAAAACAGCATTCAGAACTCGGTATGGGCAGTTTGAATACTTAGTCATACCCTTTGGACTCTGCAACGCACCTGCGGTGTTCCAAGAAATGATGAATACCATCTTCTGAGACCACTTGGATCTGGGTGTTATCATCTACCAAGATGACATCCTCATCTACGCTGAGACGATTGAGGAACATGATCGGCTAGTCCGTGAAGTTCTCAAGCATTTAGACCAGCACAAGTTAGCTTGAAGCCAACGAAGTGCATCTGGGCAGTCCACAGCATTGAATTCCTAGGTTTCATCATTTCTGCCGATGGAATCTCCATGGCCGAAGACAATGTAGGTACGATAAAGGACTGGCCTGCTCCGAAAACGGTCACTGACGTTCGTTCGTTCCTGGGATTTGCAAACTTTTACCACATCTTCATCCTCAACTTCTCGAAGAAGGCGGCACCCCTGACGGACCTCACCAAGGACAAGACACCATAGACCTGGGGGCCTAAGCAACAGCAGGCCTTCAACTTCCTCAAAGACGCCTTTACCTCAGCACCAATCCTCACCTACTACGATTCCTCCTGACCTCTTGTGGCAGAGACTGATGCGAGCGACTTCGCCATTGGCGGTGTTCTCTCACACCAAACAGATGCCCTACATCCGATTGCCTTCCAATCCCGCAAAATGCTACCAGCGAAATGGAACTATGAGATCTATGACAAGGAGATGTTAGCGATAGTGGACTGTCTTCATTATCAGTGGAGACATTGGTGTGAAGGCGCCAAACATCCAGTCCTCGTCCTCACCGACCATAAAAATTTGGAGTACTTCGCGACCACCAGAGTTTTATCTCGGCGCTAAACTAGAGCCTACATGTGCAGGAAAGATCTAAGCCACATTGGTGGGGTATATATACTGAATGTGCTCATATAACATAACCTATTATCGTATATAGGCCTTGGTACCATGGCTGTAATAGGTTTGATTGGTCAGGCTATCTATTCTATAAGGGTGACTAAGTCCTTGTACGATGTACCGATGTTCTGATCATGTAGGGTTATATGGATATTACTCAGCCATAGGATGTCACTATATAGTGGCATACTATAGGTGTCATATGTAAAACTAGTAAGGCAGAGCCCATAAGTTAGCCAGAGCCTAGTAGCTATGATGGGTATAATGCTAACTAGGTGAATTCTAGATACTAGTCTATCATTATACAAGTCTATGGTACCTTGGAACTATAATACTATATCCCTTATAAGGTGTAATGGCCTTATTGCATATAAGACATTAGCTAGTCCATGTACTTCAAAGTCCCTCTAACACTCTCTAGGATTTCAAGTGAGTCTAGGAAAAGGAGTAGTCTGTATCTATACTGATGTTATTGCTGGAGCATTTATCCATACATGCTCTGGTTTTTCCTGCTACTTTCAGATAACAGTAAGTATAGGAGAGATTATACTTAATCAACCTACTCTCATTTACTTTGTAGGTACAGCTGCCTTAGGCCTTTTTGCTGTCACTTCACTAGTTATGTTCAAAGTTCAAAAATTCAATAGCTGATCAATAGGTTCCCCATTAACTAGTAGGTTCTCTAGCAGTTCCCATAAAGCCTCCTATTCTGAATAACCTTTCTAAAGTACATAGTACTCATAATGCTTTCGCTTCCTATTGAACTAGCACTTGGTGATCTGGGGGACATAGTAGGCCAGTGTGCTATCATTATCTTTAGGAGTTTGTAGAGATGCCCTAAGATAATGATCTAATGTTTTGAATGGTTCCAACTATAAGATATAGAAGACAGGATGTATTTTCCAGATGTAGGGGAGTTTCAGTTTGTATACTATTAGGCCAACCTTGTTAATAACTTGGAAGGGACGTACATACTTCGTATCTATTACAGGGGGTGTCTCCTTGGGGATGTGGTTTAGTAATATGCAAGTGCCACTCAACGAAGATCATATTACTGAGTAAACTTATATATCTCAACAGTTCTAAGTCTGGATCTACAAATACATATTCCTATAAGAAGAGCAAGAAACATAGAATAACGTTTGAGAGTAAGAATAAATATATTCTTAAGGCTTGTAGCTAGTCTCTAGAATAAATAGAGAAGGAAAAGAAAGAACACAGATGTGACTGTACTCTTTTCCCATCAGTCACACTCTCTAGCAGGGCAGCACTATGTATAAACTTAATAGAATGGCCTAAGTAAGAGAATGAGCAATATATCGCTAAGTGCTATCAGGGTAACCCTTTATATAGCCATTGAGGTCATTGGTCGGACTTGCTTACAATGACTAAACTATTAATTAGGTAACCTTGCATAGTTGGGGAAAACTCACTTACACTACAAAACCCATGACCAACCGGAAATTTATAGTATAGAATGAGGTGAGCAGGATTTGAACCTATGACATTGTACATTACTATATAATGACACCAGGATAGCCATACTACTAAACCTTTTTTTTTTTTTTTTTTTCGAAAATTTTTTTATTTTATCTTTACAACCCTAAAGGGGTCCTCTAAAAGAACCTCTGTGTGCAGCTATATAAAGCAATGATAGAGGTAGAAGATAGCCAACTTAAGGTCAGTAGCACAGTCTACTGTTTACAGATAAAATACAGGTTTATTCCTGAATCCTCCTCGCTTGCACATAACAAAGTAAAGAGCAGATGGGGCAGAATGTAAAGAATAGCAGGGGAAAGAAAAACTCCAAGGAGAAATGCAACTGGTACAAAAGCGACTACCCAGTATGTCATAACAGCAGGAAAACTTTGAGCGAAAAGAAAAAGAGATGCCTGGGGAACCCCTTTCCCATCTCCAGCAAGGTGAACCTTACAACAACTAGAAGGGATCAAGGTATACGCAGCAAACACTAATCAAAGAAAAAGGAAAGAGAAACGACAAAGGAGAAAACAAAAGCCAAACTCACAGAACTCTTACACAAAGGGAACAACAAAAGCAAGAAACAGACAGAATACTAAGGGGCCATAAGTCTCCATTCCCTCTTCTATCATAGCTCATAAATTCTCTACTCACTTGTTATTATCAGCTAAGGCTTGCAAATAAACTAGGCAGAGGGGATCGTTTACAGGGTAAGCAGCATCACAATTGGCGTACTTAAGCACTGTGTAATCGCATTGTTGTCTACGGCATTTACACTCTATGTTGCCACAGGAGTACTTGAAGATGGCATGGGGTCCAGCGCAGATACAGTAGCGGGGGGAAAAGGTGCACTTCAGTTAGTGATGACTGCCATACTACTAAACCATCCTCACCCTAAATATAGAAGTGATAATACTCTATTCCCTAAAGCTAAAAAGCTATCTACACTCTTCCCATAATAGGATAGCTTTTTATACTAACTTAATAGAATAGCCTACATATGAAAATAGGAAATAAAAAGAGCGACATAGCTAAAAAAGAAAGGAAATCCTCTGCTCCTACCATGTGCATTACCCTTTAAACAAAAGAAATCCTCCACTTCCCCTGACTGAGAAACCTGACCAATAGAGATAACAATAGGCTTGTAAGAAAATGGTGTCTAAACACTTTTACCTGAAGTCTACAAGGTTGAATTGCTGATTACCCTCCTTGGAACTATCATTGTAGTAGTCTAGTTGCTTAATTAAAAGAAAATAAAAAAGGCCACATGCTGTGACTGAGAGAAAAAGGGGTTGGATACTGCTACCTCCTCAGTTCTTTGAGTGTAATGCTCCAGGGGGCCTAAGCACCCCTCGTAGGAACACTGAGAGCATTGTGATAGTATTTTACAGTTGGAGGCTCACTTAAGTGACATGGTATAGCAGTATAATCCTATACCACAATGTTACTTAGAGCAGCGTCAACCATGGGTACCTGCTCTACCTAGTTGCTTAACATGGTTAGGACTCAGGCAGTTGTTGAATGGGATGATGATATATCCTGAGTATCATCGTAAGAGAAGTATCTTGTTAAGCTTCATTTCATACAGTCAGGAAGATATGGGAGCTTCTAGAGTATCTGAGGTAATCATTATATGCTGCAAGACAAAAGAGAGACTAGCCTGATATGTGGGTTTGACAAGGAAGACCTTCACCCCAAGGTGGGGGGGTTGTTGAGATTCTTGAGGAGCCTGATGAACACAGAAGTGACAATACTCTATTCCCATATTTAAATACACTTTTTATCTAGTGAGGCATCTTATAACACTAACTTAATAGGATGGACTAACTGATAGAAAAGGGAGAAAAAAGAGTGACTTAGCATAAACAAATGAAAAGGAAAAGAAAATAGGAAAAAAGAAGAAAGAAAAAGTAAAAAATCAAAAATAGTTAAAAGCCCTCCTCCTCCTTCCCTTTTGCCCATATTATCTTTCTACTTTTCCTCTCTCTCTCTATATATAATAACTTACACCAAGGTCAGCAGGTTTTCCTTTGGTGGTGGTCTTCCTAGTCCTTCATCGATAAGTTTTTCCTATAGTTTGGTCTCATGGTATAGGATCTATTCAATGTCCATGTTTTCCAGTATATGTTCTTTAGGGCTTTGTGGTGAGGGGCACTTTTTTTAGTAGTGTTCGATCAATTACACTTATCTACAGATGCAGATATTATGTTCTCAGTCCTATGCCCTAAAGTTGGGGAGGTATGTATGGCCTATTCGGATCTGGTATATTCTTGTTATTGCATATGTAGGTAGGTAGTTGTATGGGTCACTTTGTAGGCTTTTCCTTCTAGCGAAGTTTTCTAGTTATTCTTTTATCAACTCCTTGACTTTTGTTTTGACTGTGCTTCTTGTAAGGACCTTTTTAAACTTGGATTTTTCATTGACTGGTTTGTTGGATACCTTTTTAACTTTGGTGTAAGCTTCCTTGTTTCCTGTTATGCCTTTGTATCCTAGTACCTAGTCTATATCTATTTCTACCCCTTCATTTAGGAGTTCCTTGTTGATTGTGAAGATTTCTTTTGTAATATACTGTATGTTCGATGGGTATGGGCTTTGTATGGCAATTATCACTGCTTGTAAGTCACATATGATCATGAGTTTTTAGATTTCTAGGTTCTTCTTTTTAAGGTTTTTGGCCATTTCAAATCCTAGTCTTTTAGCTTCAAGTTCTCTGTCAAATAACTATGCTCCTGTTCCTAGGCCTTTGCTAATTTAGGTGATATTTTTGTTTTTAAGGTAGGCTACTAGTCCTATCGCCACCTGGGATTTTTTCCCCATCTAGGAGGCATTGGTGTAGATTATGAGATGGTCTCCTTCATAGCTTCTGGGGATTGTTTTGAGTTATTTCTTCTTTTCTTTTGTTTTGTTGAGTTTGGGTTTCCCTTTAGTCCTAATAGGCTAGGTGCTTATTGGTTGTGGGAGTTTGAAGTGCATGAACAGTTGCTCTCCCAGGAGGTCTATTATTGTCCAAAGCATTGCATCTATCTATGGTATTCTGGTCATAGACCATGCTGAGGAGAAGGTTTTACAGCTCTATGCTAGTGTCCTTGGTAGTCTTTGGGTTTTGTTGGGTCTGTCTGGTAGGTGCAGGATCCTTTTGAAGAAAGGGTGGTCTTTTCCTAGGCTTAGGAGTCTTGCTCTGTAGTTTGCTTGGTATCTTTGATTTCCAGTTCAGGTGGCAGTAGCCTGGCTTCCTTGAGGGCTTTTTTGTTGCTCATTATCCTGAACATTCCATAGGCCTATTTAGCTACTTGTACTACTCTTTTCTCTAGGATTTTGGTGGCATTGTCTGTGATTAGGTTTGTATAGAATGTGTCTGCTCCATAGAAGATAGAGGGGTAGATGACTACTTTGACAAGTCTTTTTATCATGTATGCTCATAGGCCCTTGGCTCCCATAGCCAGTTTACTAATCCTGTGTAGTACTACTTGGCCTTATCCTAGTCTGTATTGGTAGTGCATTGTGTATCCTTCACTCAAACCTACATCCTCTATTATCATTACTGTTGTAGTAAACAACAATCACTATCACATCTCACAAGGTCTTACCATCCTGAACAAGAATCATCAGACTGACCCCTATATCGCCTTCTCGAAGGCTACCCAGTGCTCCCACTACTGCCGCTTTGGTCATCACCAACTGAAGTACACCTTTCCTCCCCACTGCTGGCTGTAAACTAGACCCCATCCTATCTTCGCCCACTTATGTGGCAATACAGAGTGTAAACGCTGAGGACGATAGTGTGATCATACGGTGCTTAAGTGTGCCAATTGCGATGCTGCCCACCCTGCCAACGATCCCCTCTACCCCATTTACTTGCAAGCCTCAGCTAATAGTAACAAGTGAGTGGAGAACCTGCATGCTATGACAGAAGAGGGAATGGAGATATAGGGCCCCTCAGTTTTTCTGTCCTTTTGCACTTTTCTTGTTCCCTTTGTATAAGAGTTCTGTGAGTTTGTCTTCTATTTTCTCCTTTATCATTTCTCTTCCCTTTTTCTTTAGTTAGTATCCATTGCTTGTACCTCAATCCCTTCTGGTTGCTGTAAGGTTCACCTTGCTAGAGATGGGAAAGGGGTTCCCCAGGTTTCTTCTTTTCTTCTCGCTTAAAATTTTTCTGCTGTCTTGATATACTGCGTTGCCGTGTTTGTGCCAGTTGCATGTCTTTTTAGAGTTTTTCTTTCCCCTACCATTCCATACTTTCTGCCCTATTTCTTCTTAGTTTATTACATGTAAGTGAGGAGGATTTGGGAACAAAACCTCTATTTTATCTATAAACTATAGACTGTGCTACCGACCTTAAGTTGGCTGTCTTTTTACCTCTGTCATAGCTTTACATAGTTGCATATGGAGGTTCTTTTAGATAACATCTTCAGGGTATTAAAGATAAAATAAAATGAATTTCCTCCCACTGTGTATCCTTCACTTCAATGTAGCATCACTCCTAGGTATCGTACTGTGTCCTTGAGTTCTATTTTTTCCCCTTGTATAGTTATCAGGATCCTTTTGTGTTGTTCTGCTTATACATGTTGCAGTTTAGTTTTTCTGGGAGAGAGAGAGAAGTATAGCTTCCTTAGTACTTGCTTGAACTTTCCTTCCAAGAATTCCTCCAAGATCTCCATATTCCTTTTAAAACTTTCACTAGTACAAAGAAAATAGATGTCATCTACATACATGTCAACTTTTATATATTCCCCGCTGTCTCTTGTCAGTTGCACTACATATATGTTCAAAAGTATGGGGGAGATAGGTGAGCCTTACGGGACTCCTAGGTTGATGCCTACTGGGTCTGATTTTATTCCTTTGTTACTGAAGGTTAGCTTTCTCTAGCTAAGGAAGGACCATACCCACTTGATGATATATTCTGGTGTATTTCCTTCTCTTCAGATTTCTATTAATTTTTTCTTTTTGGCCCTATCAAAACCTTTTTCTATGTCTATAAAGACTATCATTGCCTTTTTTCCCTGGTTTTGTTCCTATCTGGTGTGATGTTTGAGTGGGGTTATTGCATCTGTGAATAATCTTCCTAGGAGAGCTCAGTATTGGTGGTTGGTTATCATTCCATTGTCGATTGCATGTTGTGATAACCTTAGGGCCACGATTTTTTCCAGGATTTTTACTAGGGTATTGATGAGGAAAATGGACCTATAGCTGTTTGGTTGCTATAGGATTCTTTTTTGGGTTTTGCTAGGGCAATCCCTAGGGTTTCTTTGAACTATTATGGGTGGACGCTATATTGCATGAGCAGTTGTAATATCTGGATTACTGTTATTGGTACTATGCTGGCTAGCTGTTTCCAGAGTATATATCCTATTAGATCTGGCCATAGTACAGTGGTATGCAGTATCTTCCATATTGTGTATTGGAGTTCTTCTTCTGATATTTCTTCTTCTATGAGCTTTTGGTTTGTAGGTAGTAGGGGATATAGGTTATCTTTTTCCAGGAAAAAGTAATCTATAAGTGCCTGTACTTTTTCATTTGGGGTGCTCGTATTGTTGATGGGTGGGATGGGGATATCTCTTGCTAGTCTTTTATACTTGAGGGCTGTCCATAGGTCTTTGTTATTGACTTCCCTTAGGAACTTGTTCTAGTATTCATTTTTGGTTTCACTAACCTTGTATCGAAATTCCTTTTTTGCTTTTTGGTATTCACCCTTGGTTCCTTTTCTCCTTATTTTTCCAAGTTGTATTTTCAACTCTCCAAGTTCTTTTGCCCACCAAGGTTTGATTTTTAGATAGATGGTCGCTATGGGGAGGGCTCTATTTTCTTGTATTTTTCTCATAAGGCTATCTATTACTTCTTGGGTCCATTTGCTTGTGTCATTGCTATTGAATTATAGGGGCTTCCAGTCCTTGACATTCTCTTCTATTTTTTCCCAGTCTGCTTTTTTGAAGTTGTATATACCTTTTTCCCCATGTGAGCATTGGTGTGGGTTTAGTAGTATTACTATGACTTCATGGTCACTTGTTGTTTGGGCTTTATCTAGGGCTATTTGCTAGTTGGTACTCTATTTAGCTATTTGTAGTGATAGGGATACTAGGTCTATTGTTGTGTTTCTTTGGTTTTGTTTTCCTAATCTAGTGGGGGTGTCAGGCTCATTTAGTAGGTGGTAGAGTTTTTTGGAGGCTTCTTCTACTATTAGTTCTGCTCTATGTACCTCATTTTCCAAGCACTGTTCCTATCATGGGTGGTGTAGGTTTAGGTCTCCTAGGATGATGTCCCTATTCTCAGTAAATACCTTATTCTATGGGGTCTCTTCTGCTTTTTAGGTTATGGGCCTATAGGTATTCGTGATATCTATGTACTTTTCTTTAGTCCAGTATATTCTTGTTACCATTATGTCTCCTTCTTTGGTCTATTGCAGGAAGGGTTTTAGTTTTCTATCTGCTCTGATATATGTGGCCACCATAGACCTTATAGTGTTGCTGGGGTAAAAGTGAATGTATCCCTAGAAAGAGGGGGGTGCATTGTTGAAAGTCTGTAGTTCTTAGATGGCTACCACATTGGCCTTGTTTTAGGTTGCTGTTTGCATTAGGGAGTGAAAGTTGGCTTACGACTATTAGCAGTTGGGTTGTAAGATTTTAAGGACTAGATGTAGGCCTGCCTCCCACTGTATTTTTTCTTCTTGATCTCTTTATATTTCAGGGTACATTTCAATTTCTATGCTAATCTGGTCCATCCATTCCTTCCTTTTTCCTTCGAGTTCCCTTGCATATAGTTCTTTTACTACCTATATAGTTGGGTATTTAGGGTCAGTGGCCTTGTAGTTTCCTTTGCAGTTTATGCATATTAGGTAGTAGTGTTTACAGGGTCTATAGAATTTACACTGGGGGCAGATGTGATCTTTGGTTGTATGGTAGGGGAAGAAGTGTTTTTCATTGAAGTTACCGCAGGTGTTGTACCCTGGTTTGTCTTCTTTGCACATTGTACTGATGTGTCTGAGTTTATAGCAGTTGAAGCAGATAGTGTGCAGGATTTGTCTCTATGAGTTGCCTACTTTGCACACTTTGTTGAAGAGTATGACCTGTTTGACAAGTTTTGGGACCTGGTCTTTGTTGATCCTAATTGCTTTTCCTGCAAACTCCCCTTTTGATGGATTCTTTTCTTAGTCTTCTTGACTCTTGAGATACCTAGCTGCTATGATTTCGACATCTGTAATGTAGAACAGTTCTTCAGCTAGTTTTTGTACTAGGACTTCTCCTAGTAGTTGGGTAGGCACTAAGTGCATTATCTTTTCTGTAAACATTGTTACGACCCTAATTCCTTCTCTTTCTAGCTCTGGGTTGGTGTTAACCTTTGTTACAAAGTTAATAACATCTAGGTATAGGACTAAGGCACTAGTGGTGAAGAGTGTAGGGGTGGTGGTGACGATTGTAGACTTGTGGTTAGTTCAGACTGTGAGTCCTCTGACCTCAGTAGGTGCTTTCTGTTCTACTAGTACTTTCACATATACTTTTCTGAGTTTTTCTAGGTCTACTCTAGCTACTGAGGGGTGGAATATTCTGACTGTTAGGGAGTGTAGCTCCCTTCTTGCAACTGGGAATGTTTTGACTTTAGGTTTCATGACTTCCTACCCTTTTCCTTTGTCTTTCATATTTTCTTGACTATTGTTGCCTTATGCTGCTCTCTACGCCCAGGTCTTTAGGCTGTTATTTTGGGTACTAGGGCTGTTTGACTATACCTGTGATGTTTTTGAGGGTCCTACTCCTGGGCTTCTACTCAGGGTACTCTAGGGGGTTTTTTGTATTTCCACATAGCTTACTTATATTGAAGGTACTTTTCTGCATTTCTAGGGTTAGGTTGGTTGCTTAGGTTTAGCACTACTGGTGGTGTCATTTAGGTTTGGGGATGCTATTGTATGTCGATAAGTTTATTGATCATAGTGTATAGGTATTTAATTTCATTAGCCTGTGCTTAGAGTTTATTATTTTTTTCCTTCATGGTTTGGTTTTCTTCATATCTATCATTGTATATAAGGTTGAGCTTTCTCCAGATATGATTGAGGGCCTGTCCGATAGAGCTAAAGGCTTCTGCATTGAGAAAGACTCTTTCTTTTTTGTTATCTATAAAGCTTTGGAAGGATTTTCCCAGGATTTCTGGCATCATGTTTGTTAGTTTGTATTTGGGTAGTCCTGGAATTAGTGAGAAGACTTCTCTTAGGACTTCTCTTTCTTTTCTTTTTCCTTTGTCAATGTATTATCTTGTGGTGGTATCTGAGTCAGTACTGGAGTGATCATCCACATACATTGACATGTTGATCAGTTCTCTATATATGCTTGGTAGTGATAGGGCTCTGATACTACTTGGGGTCTTGTAGCAGTGGTCAATGTCTTAGTCATACATTTGTGATACTTAGAAGAGGAAGTTGAAGTCCCTTGGTGGTTATGTGCTTAGGGGGGTACTTCCTATATAGTCTTCCATGAGTTCGATTGCCTCTGCCATACTTTGGTGCTGTTATAGTATAGGTATATAGGGCATAGCATTATAAAGAGCCTCAGGCATGCTCTGGTGGTCAGGTGTTGGGGTGTAGCATGTTAGGTTTAGTGCAGCTTCAGCTGTACTCTGGTGTAGTTGGTTATCTTTATGTCCTTGTACTAGGATAGTTATGTGTCCTAAGGAGCTGGTTTAGGTTTGGGAGGGGGTGGTGAGGGGGAGTAGGTTTTCTTCTGCTATTTATATTCTTACACTTATTATTCAGTTAATCTATAGTCTTCATTCCAATTACCATCATATGCTATATCTAACTGATAAAAGAACCTTGGGCTAGCAAAGCTTAGGACTGGGGTGACTATGCTTTGAGGAGCTAAGAGGGTAGGCGTGGATATTGGGAGACATGTTCTGACAGGAGAGTTGATGATGACCAGGTCAAGTCTTGGGGTGCTGTTTGGCATTTGTGTTGAGAGTTGAGTGGACTCAGCTCTAGAGATTTTAATTATATTATTTTAGGACATTTTGTTCTTTCTGACTGAAGGAAAGTCTTTCTATTATTTAGCTCAGCCTATAAGCAGTGCTTTAACCTCTATCCAAAGGCCAGATGGTGAGTAAATAGATTTATCTTTCTTTTAGGAGTGATTTTTGGGGTGCATTTTATACTATCATGAAGGTAGGTAAGATCTTTGAAATAGCCGAGAGGTGAAGGTGGGGGGGGGGGTTCAAGAGAAATAAGAAGCCTGAACATAGAAGTGACTGTACTCTTTTCCCATCAGTCACACTCTCTAGTGGGGTAGCATTATGTATAAACTTCATCAAATGGCCTAAATAAGAGAAGGAGTGATACATTGGTAAGCGCTATTAGGGTAACCCTTTATATGGCCATTGAGGTCATCAGTCGCATTCACTTACAAGGACTGAACCAGTAATTAGGTAACAATACACAGTTAGGGGAAACTCACTTATGCTATAAAACCTGCAAATAACTGGAAATTTGTGGTATAAAATAGGGCGAGCAGGACTTAAACCCACAATATTGTGTGTTACTGCACAACGATACCAGGACAGCTATACCAATAGACCATCCTCACCCTAAACATAGAAGTGACCAGGGGGGGGGAAAATTCATTTTATTTTATCTTTATGACCCCGCTAGGGGTCGTCAAAAGAACCTCTGCTTGCAGCTATGAAAAGCTATGACAGAGGTAGAAGACAGCCGACCTAGTGTCGGTAGCGCATCCTACGGTTTACAGATAAAATACACGGTTTGTTCCCGAATCCTCCTCGCTTACACGCAATAAACTAAAGAAGAGACGGGGCGGAAAGGAAAGAGCGGCGAAGGAAAAGCAAAACTCCAAAAAGAAAACGCGACCGGCGCAAAAGCGACCATCCAGTACGTCAAAACAGCAGAAGACTTCAAGCGAAAAGGAAAAAGACAAGCCCGGGGAACCCCTTTCCCATCTCCAGCGAGGCGAACCTTATAACAACTGGAAGGAATCGAGGTAAAAGCAAGAAACACTAACCAAAGACATAGGAGAGAGAGAAGACAAAGGAGAGAACACAAGCCAAACTCACAAAACTTTTACACATGGGGAACAACAAAAGCGAAAAGAAGGATGAACTACCGAGGGGCCCTACGTCTCCATTCCCTCTTCCATCACGGCACGCAGGTTCTCCACTCGCTTGTTATTATCAGCCAAGGCTTGCAAATACACGGGGCAGAGTGGATCGTTGGCGGGGTGGGCGGCATCGCAATTAGCACATTTAAGTACCATATGATCGCATTGTCGTCCGCGGCGTTTGCACTCCGTGTTGCCACAGAAGTGTTCGAAGATAGCGTGGGGTCCAGCGCAGATGCGGCAGCGGAGGGAAAATGTGCACTTCAGTTGGTGATGGCTGAAGCAACAGCAGCGGGAGCATTGGGTGGCCTTCGAGAAGGCAATGTATGGGTCAGTCCGACGATTCTTGTTAAGGATGGTCAGACCTTGGGAGATGCGGTAGTGGTTATTGTTCACCACCACAGTGATGACAATGGAGGAGGTGGGTTTGCCGATGAGCTTATCCTTCGAAGCGAGCCAGCGTGGGATTTGGGCGAGTACAACACCTTGGTTAAATGTCTCGATCTCCTTGCGGATAAGCGACATATGTTCGACGTCAGAGGTGTTAAGGACGGGGGTTGGCACATTGTGCACGATGTACTTCTTATGCAAGAAGTTTCGGCGGAGACCGGTGGTGGTGGGGAAGAACTTGCGGACAGCTTCTTCAATGGTGGGCTTGTATGCAAGGACTTGCTGGGCGGTGGTGTTCTCCATGATGGAGAGGAAAACGTTGGAGGCACTGGCCTTTCTAACAGATCGGACTCGGCAAGCGGAGGGGGCTTTCTTGTCAACTAATGCAGCGTTATATAGAAGTGACCAATAACCCATTCTTAAATACCCTCTCCATCTAAAGAAATCAGTCATCAATGATATAAGAGATTACTCAAGAAAAATAACCTGAAAGAAACCTTTACAACCTCCATAACTCATTCTGACAAATCCATATCACTCATTGTTCATTCCTAGGACTTATAATAGAAATGATTAGAAATGTTATGAATAACAGTTCACTGATCTTATATAGATCATCATCATGCAATACAGGCCTGATCAGCTCATAGGTCATGCCATCATGTTGACTAGATGTGTGAGTTACCCAAGTTATCTGATCACATGTTAGGGCACATACTAGCAGTTGATGGATTAGTCAGATCCTAACTCAATATAATAGAGGTGATACATTCCAATCTTTAGAGTTAGAACCCACTTGTGGAAGAAAGATCCAAGCCATATTGGTAGGGAATATGTACTGAAGGTGCTGAAGTAACATAACCTATTATCATGCGTAGGCCTTGGTACCATGGTTGTAATAGTATCTCATTTTCTGGATTGTTTCTAGGTCAGTAGGTTATCTCTTTTAAATAGGATGAGGTCATCACTGTTGAGGTCTAGGAAGGTTATGTGCTTATTATCATACTAGAAAACAATGTGTTTCTGGATAGTGAGGGGTCTTTGATAAATTTCCTGCTAGTTTTTCTATAAGGTCTTTGATCCTTGGTAGGATTTGATCATGCTGACTACATCTAGAGATGGATGATATCTATAGTTAGTGAAAAAAGTAGTTTGGCTGGTGCTGGAGGAGACCAAGTTATTATAGGTAAACTCAGCCAAGGGGAGAAGGAGTGACCAGTCAGATTGATTGAACATGATATAGTTCTGAAGGTAGGCTTCTAAGATCTGGTTAAGGTATTCTGTTTGCCTATTACTTTGAGGGTGATTAGTAGTAGACATTGAGAGCTTGACTTTGAGATACTCTATCATGATTTTCTACTAAGCTTAGAACTTGGGGTCTCTGTTTCTCACTATGGATAATGGGAGGCTATAATGTTTCTAGATTTGGGTGATGAAGATACTCACCAATTCCTTAGAATACACTTTCATACAAAGAGGAATGAAATGTAACATTTTAATGAATGGATTGACTATCACCCAAATTCAAGTAAAGCTATATAAGGAGGGTAGGTCTATGACAAAATCTATATAGATTAATTGCTACAGTGTGTATAGGAGTTTTAAGGGAAGGAGCTGCCTGTAAGTCTTATATCTCCTTACCTTGTTCAATTAACACTTGTAATAGGACATTATATATTGTATAATGTCCTTTCATAGCATAGGCCAGTAGAAATCATAAGTAACCAATTCAAATATTTTGTCATATCTGATATGGCCTGCTGAGGGATTATCATGCCTGGAGTCAAGTACCTTACTGCGAAGGGAAGAGGGGACAAACCACAAGTTGTTGAACATGAGGAGGCTATCTAGCACCTTATAGTTATGAGGTACTCTCCTTATCAACTCCTAGGTTTCAGGGTCCTTTGCCATTTCCATCCTAAGTTCCCCTATGAATTCTAGCTTGAACATATAGTTAATGCATTTTGATACTACAATGTACTACCTAGGTTTCAGGAACAAGAACTATGGCTTAGGTGCCCCCTACATAGGGGTATAGTCTCCATACCTAGATATAGGATCTGCCTTGGTGTTTTTAGTCCTAGGGCAATACATGATCTTGTAGTCGATACTCCCAAGCTTCTCCATCTATCAGGTATAGTACCTAGAGAGTACTCTAGTGTTTGTGAAGTACTATAGATTGTTATAGTTAGTAAGGACGAGGACCAGATGTTGGGCTCCTTCACACTAATACCTCCCCTAATAGTAAAGACAGTCCACTATTGCAAGCATCTCCTAGTCATAGATTTCATAGTTCATTTCTACAGGTACCATTTCATGGGAATGAAATGGATGCAGGTTATCTTTCTGGTTCGAGAGAACCCTACCAATGGTGAAGTTGCTCACATCAGTCTCTGTAATAAGAGGTAAGGAGGAGTCATATTAGGTAAAAATTGGTGCTGAGGTGAAGGAGTTCTTGAGAAAGTCAAAGGCCTGCTATTACTTACACCTATAGGTCTAGGGTATTTTGTCCTTGGTAATGTCCATTAGGGGTACCACCTTCTTTGAGAAGTTGACATTGAAGATGTGGTAAAAGTTTGAAAACCTAAGGAATGAATAGATGTGAGTGACTGTCTTTAGAGTCAGCCAGTACTTGATTGTCTATACCTTGTCTTCAGTAATGGAGATTCCAGTGGATAAAATGATGAACCCTTAGAACTTGACACTGTACATAGCCTAGACTCACTTTATAGTTTTCAGTACTATCTGGTGCTAGTCTAAATAATTCAGAACCTCTTATATAAGGTAATCATGTTCCTCAACCATTTCAGTGTAGATAAGGAAATCATCTTGGTAGATGATGACTCCCAAGTCAAGCATGTCCCTGAATATAGTGTTCATCATTTCTTAGAACACTGCAGGGGTATTGCAGAGTCCAAAGGGCATGACCAGATATTTGAATTGCCTATATCTTATCTAGAAAGCCATTTTCCATTTGTGGCCCTTTGCAATTCAGATTAAGTTATAGCTGTTCTTAAGATCTAACTTGGTGAACCATTTAGCTTTGCTGATACAGTCACAAAGTTCCCCTATGAAGGGAAGAGGGTAGTGGTTTTAGATAAGGACTTTGTTTAGGCTATGGTAATCTAAACAAAGGTGGAAGGAACTATCTACCTTTTTGACAAAGAGGATGGAAGCCCTAGTAGGAGATTTGGAGGGCTAGATCTTTCCTTCTTTTAATATGTGATGTAGATACTCCCTAAGTACTTAAAGCTCAGTCTCTGACAGCTTGTAAATGGGACCCTATAGCAAGGAAGTTCGTTTCTTCATATCTAGTTTACAGTCCTATAGTTAGTGTAGGGTAGTTATAATGCTAACCTTTAAGAGAAGACTGCTGGATAGAGTTATTCCTACTTCTTTAGGGTTTGAGGAGAAGGGTTAATAGAGGAGGATTGGAGGAAGACTTCAGCAAATTCATGAACCAGAAGTCTCATTATAGTATAGTACTACCTATACATTTCTACTATGCTAATTAGGGTATCCAGCTAGCCAAATAGGCCTGAGCCTTGAGAAGTCTCATTGGCATACAAATCTTCATCTTGCAAGAGCTCTAGGGCCAATACTAATCAAACTTGTGGTGCCACTACATACTTCTTACACTTGGTACTAGGAAACCCTACCATCTCTACCTTATCATAATCAACAAGCAGTTCATGGTCATGGAAATACTTGACAGGAAGGTAGATATCAATGTCCTCTAGATTAGGCCTGACATCAAAGTCAATGTTCTCTTTATTGTTGAGAACCTGCATTTATAGCTTTAGGGCATAATATTAGTCTTACTTGTAGGAGCTATCATAGGCATAGACATTGACTGGGACTAACCTTTTCTTCTTCAGGATATGAAGCCTATCTAATATCCAGGCTCCTGATACTCCATTATCAAGTTTTGCTATAGTAGTGGGGTAATGGGTCCTAATACCTTCTACTTCATTAGTCCACCACCATAAGGTGACAAGAATCTTCACACACTTACCCTCCTTAGGGCCTTCTTCCTTCATGTATATAGAGATGTAGTAAAATATGATAAAAGTAATTATGATCTCTGATCTCCCCTAGGAATGTTGTAGCCTGATGTGGCTATACATAGAACTTGTAAGAGGAATGTTAGGTATTAGAGGCTTGGAGAGTGCTTGAGTTACAACAGAAATAGGCTAGGTAGCACTAATGAAAGGCAGTTTATTATATGACTAGCATGTTTCAGCCTTAAAGCAATCCTCAGAGGAATTCATGTACATAAGGGCATCAATCATGATCATGGCATTATAAATCATGAGTAGAACTACAAGGCTCAATACTGGT
The DNA here is from genome assembly GCA_016880775.1 of Phymatotrichopsis omnivora. Taxonomy (NCBI): domain Eukaryota; kingdom Fungi; phylum Ascomycota; class Pezizomycetes; order Pezizales; family Rhizinaceae; genus Phymatotrichopsis; species Phymatotrichopsis omnivora. Next base: position 18,256 of record JABYPW010000654.1, read on the forward strand.
AACCCACCCACTAAGAATAATAGGCTAAGAAAATCCTACTTCAACACCCATTCTAAAAGAAAGAAATTATGCATTGCTCCTCTAACTTTTCTTGATGGTTTCAGAACAAAGGAAAAAGGGTATCATTGTCGATTTATTACCTCTTCAAACTATCAGAATATCCTCTCCCTCCTGCTATGTATATAGTAGCTCAATAACCCTAGAGGGTTAATCCATTTTGGTCTTTTTGCTAGACTCACTTGATTTGTCCTTGGCTTGGTCTCTTCCCCTCTTTCTTGAGTACCTTGCCTTCAGCTGGGGGATGTTAACCTTGTGTTTTGCATAACAAGTTTTTACTAAGTGGTTTGTTCATCTGTATTTGGTACAAGCCTTATTATCCTAGGCCTATTTAAGTTCCTGCCCTGTAAGGTCTGGAAGCTTAAAGTTGGATAATTTGTCCAGCTTCCTATCTGCTTCTAGACTTTCCTTGAGCAGTTGGCCCCTAGGCATTTTAGTTAGCTGGGGTCTCTTCTTAGGCTTGGACTTAGTATTCTAGAGGTCCTTTCCTACTAATCTGGTGCCCTCCTTGATCTACTGGCCTACTGTAATAACTTTCTCAAACTACTCTACAGTGGTTTGGTAGCTTTCAGCATAGTTTATGGTGATTGTCATGCACAACCTCTTTTGGAGACCCTGGTTTACCCAGTCCTTGAAGATAAACTCTGTGTATTCTACTACATAATTAAGTATTCTCATGTAAATATTGTAGTCCAGGATAGGTCCAGTTTACCTTACCTTTATAAGGAGAGAGGTGTACTTAGGCTTAAGGGAGTAAGCACTAAAACTTGTATGTATAGCTTCCAAGAAGTCTGTCCAGCAGGCCATCAGGACCATCCACTATATTAGGGCTAATCCAGTGAAGAGGGTCAAGGTTAATTATATCTTGACCAGGTCTGTGGGAAAGGAGTGGGCCTACAGTACAAAGTAGGTATTACATTGCAATTCCAGTTTCATAATGTCCACTACCTTTCCTGAAAACTTGTCTGTGTTATAGTTCTAAGGTACTACAGACTTGCATGATGATAGACTAGTATATATAATACACCCAGTAAGTGTTATACCCATCACAGCTACCAGGCTCTCCATGACTTCTCTAGCTTAGCCTTACTGGTCTTATATATGATACCTCTGGTGAGTAACCCTGGAGTGACATCCTGTGGCTAAGCAATATCCATATAATCCCATGTGATCTAAATATTAGCACATCATGCAAGGACTTATTCACCCTTGTAGAACAGGAAGCCTGACTGATTAAGCCAGTCATTGCAAGAGGATATGACACGTCAGAGGTCATGGCAATCCATTACTCATATATTGCTAATCTTTACCTGTCTAGTGCATAGACTCTTATAGGTGTTGCAAGAATAGAGATTAAAGAATGGAGATTAATGATTAGAATGTTAGTCATAGATAATCTCTTGGGTTCTATTTCCTTGTATCTCTATTGTTATATATGAGTCATCTCTTTACTTAGAAATTAGTACTTATAGGTAGACTGTTTGGATGCTCTTTGTCTTTTCCTTCCTTTCTTCCTTAGCTTCAAGACTAGCTTTGAGTGTTAAGAATATATTTACCTTATCTTTGTGACTTTACTTCTTTATATTCTATCTCTTAGTAGCTGTAAGAAAGATCTTGTTCTATTGAGAAGAATAAGTTAAGATATCTGAGTTGACTCAGTAATTCTTATAGCTTCATACCTGTGAGGTCTTTACTGAGCTTTTCTACCTCTTGAGATATACACTGTTAACAGTCTGGCTATAATAGTCTTGGCCCTTTAAAGTTGATGGTTGGCTGAGCTAGAGGTGCTGCTGCACTTCCTATTATTACTTGCCTGTTTAGGGTAGCTTGGACAATCCTCTTGATATCTTCCAACATGATACCCTAGGTTGTAGGTCTTAGAGGAAGTACTGGGGGTTGAGCAGGAGTGGGAGCAGGATTCAGTTATACTAGAGGTAGTACCTTTAAAGGTCATAGGGTTGTCAAGGGCCTCCAAACAAAGGGAGACCCCAACTATTCAAAGATGTATATCTGTTATGGCAGGTGTCTTCATGTTACGGAAACAGCTTGGTAAAGTGCAAGTGCCACTCAACAGAGAAACGTATTACTGAGTAAACTCAGATATCTCAACGTGTTCTAAGTCTGGATCCACAAATACACTTTCCTACGTCGTAGAGAAGAGAGAGAGAGATAAAGCGTTGTTTAAGAACGAATATATTCTTAAGACTCGTAGCTAGTCTGTAGACTGAAGAAAGAAGGAAAGGAAAGAACATGAAGCGACGTTTCTTTTATTCCCGTTTTAGTTATTTTGAGAACATGAAGCGACTTATATGATTTTCCCATTAAGTTATTTTACATCGCATACCCCCGGCGGGGCATTTACACTTAACCAAGAGCAAGAACATAACCAAAGAGTACACGATGATCCTCCGCCTACTCGTGCCGAAAAACCCCGAAAGAAGAAAGGAAAAGAAAGAACCGCAGATAACTACGTACAAAAGCCGACCAGGGAAAAACAATCGCTAGGCAAACCTTAAAGTAACAAAAGAAAAACCCCCTACGCAGACTACGCGACCAAGCCAAAAATAAAAGAGAAGAGAGAAAGAGAAACGCGCAAGCTCCTCCGCACTTTACCGAAGCAGAAAAACACTATTTACATCGCGAAAGAACAGAAACGAGGTAGGGAGAGAGAAACTAAACTCCGCCCATGGTGGTAGACTTATCCTTCCTGTTGGACTCGGCGAGCTTAGCCTGGATCATCGTCATACAGATTGGATCGTTCGCTTTGTGGGGGCCGGCGCAGTTGGCGCATCAGAGAACTGTGTTATCGCAGGCGAAACCTTTCGGTTGTTTGCAGTCAGGGACGCCGCAGGTATGTTTGGAGATGGTGTGGGGGCTGGTGCAGAGGCAGCAGCAGGGAGGGGACTGACAGTTCTGGACCGGGTGTCCAAACTTCTAGCAGCGGGAGCATTGGGTGTCGGTGCCGAAAGGGATATACTTGACAGTGCGACGGGTCTTGTTGAGAATGGTGAGACCCTTGAGAATATGGGCCTCGTTGTTATTGTCGATAACAGTAATCACGAGTGAACCGTGATTTTGTTTATTGATTTTGGAGCTGGATGTCAGCCAGCGCGGGGTCATGGCGAGGGTAACACCGGAGTTATAGCATTCAATCTCTTGACGGAGTTAGGACATCTGTCCTATGGTGTTGAGGTCAGTGGCAGTGGGGACGGTATGGACAATATACTTCTTCCATGTGTGATTGCGATTGATTCCTTTGACTTCCGCAAACTCGCCAACAGCTTTCGTGATGACGGTTCGGTAGGAAAGGACGGCGGCGGCAGTGACTGTCTCCATGGTAGTGAGGACGAGGGTGGTGGGATTGTTGTTTCAGCATCTCTGGATATGCAGGAACAAAGGTGCTTTGGCTTTGTCAAGGGCAGAGTTGACTCGGTCATGAATCTGGATGTGAGCGTCCTCGCCGAAAGCCGATGGTTCTTTGATATCGACAATAATTTCTCGGTCGCGGCGGGTAGGGTATTGTGGGAGTGGAAGGGGGGTGGTTGGGAGAAGGTCCTTCTGGGTAACTGGGCTACCTTTCTTCTTCTGTTTTTTGGAGACGACTTGGGCCCAGGTCTGAGCGTCTTGGGCTTGCTGTGGGGCGGGGAGGGAGCTGGAGGTGGTGGCGATCGAACTAAGTTTCCTGAGGTCTTTTGCGGTCGCTTTCTGTTGTTTTTGGATGTCCTTGAGGGACTCATAGACTTCGGGTGGGGTGGGCAGGGCCTCAGCGATGGGCGCTGGGGTCTCGCTTACGGGCGGGGGTGGTCGTGACTCCAGGGCGGCGACTCTGTTGGCGAGGTCCGTCTGGGTATTGGCGATTGTGGTGAGAGTGGACTGGATGGAAGCCAGCGACTGTTGGATGGCGGGAAAGTCTCTTGCAAAGAAGGCGATGAGGTTCGTTTGGGTGTAGGCCTTGATGGCCCCCTGGTGGATTGCATCGGCTCCTGTGAAGAAGTCTCTGTTGGTAGTGTTATAGCCCAGGAGTTGCCCAAACTCAGAGGTTGCGAGGTCGACCTGGATTTTGGGGAGGGCTTCCACCTGTCGGACAGCATCCGGGGGGATGCTAGCGGGATCACGGTCTCTAGGGAAGATGGGGGCGGAGGAGAAG
>JABYPW010000655.1:0-22429 GCA_016880775.1 Phymatotrichopsis omnivora
GTGTAGACTGTGGGCGCCGCGGCGGCATATTGCAACGTTTTGACGATGCGATATAGATACTAATAGCTGAGAACTAAAATGTAGGGGGTAGTTTGAAGGTGCGAAGAAGCCTGACCACATAGACCTAACTTATCTTGTCCTCCCTCGGATCACTGATGTACGGACGGGGCGTCGCACTCAATTAAGAGCATATGACATAGTCGCGTAACACAGGAGGGATCTCGCTAAGTGCCGTCAGGGTAACCCTTCATACGGCGCCCACATAGACCTAACCAAAGGCCATCCTTAAATACTTTTCCATCCAAAGAAATGAGTCATCAATACATAAGAGATTACATAAGAAATAGAACCTGAAAGAAACCTTTAGAACCTCTATGACTAATTCTATTATCATCTGATGATGTTGTAACATTCCTAGGAGTCATAGCAGAATTGATTAGCATTTGTCATAAGCTATGGATTGCTGATCTTCAGTAGATCACCATCACATAATACAGGCTCGATCGCCTCAGGTCATTCCAACTGCAAGTGAATAAGTCATATGAGCTACCTAAGTTATCTGATCACATGTTAGGGCATATGTTATAGGATGACAGATTAGTCAGATCCTGACTCATTATGACATAGGCGACACATTCAAACTCTCAGAGGCTAATCCCACTTCTGCGTAGTCCTTATGCATAGGAGGTAGGAATACTCACTGTAAGGTACTCATGTAACATAACTTATTATTGTGTGGAGGCCTTGGTACTATGGCTATAACAGTAACCCTTCATACAGTAAGTAAGAATAAGAGAATAGACTTCCTCCCTGGTTCACTATTATATATGTAGGGTATGTATATTAACTTAATTGTAAAGACATAGCTATATACATATGAGCGATCTTGCTAAGTACTATCAGGGTAACCCTTCATATGGTAGCAAGAATAATAGATAAGTATTAACTTAAGGGAGAAATCCCTGACTTCATACTGAGGCTTCTCTGACTGATCTTCCTACCCCATACATTCTCACCTCCTACTAAAGTTAAGAAATTCACCTATTCTTCTGTAAAGCACTTTCTGTTTTATACCTTTATTATGTTCTATTGAAGTTATTTATACCCTCTTAGGCCATAGGATAGAGGTTGGTATATTATATACTGAAGAGGTAATATAACTTTAACTAAACCTCACTAGCAGAACCACTGTAGTGTACTCTTTCACCTTTTCTTACTTTCCTTTAGTCACTATTAATATGTACTCTTTTGCCTATAATTGTAACTATAATAGTAGACCAGGCTGTATGAAGGGTTACCCTGACAGTGCTTAGCGAGATCGCTCCTGTGTTACGCAACTATGTCATATGCTCTTAATTGAGTGCGACGCCCCGTCTGTACATCAGTGATCCGAGGGAGGACAAGATAAATAGTAGACCAGCTTATTACCCCCCTATACTAAATGATACTACCTCCATCTAATACTAGTACTTAATACCTATTATATAAGAACTAAATTGCCTACCTATTCTATAAGAACTCTACTAATCGTACACTATCCTAAACCTAAGTACCTACACTATTGAGGCTGTAATTAAGTCCTAAATCAGGCCTATATAACTTCTAATAACTGACTAGTCCTCTTTCCTATTACTTCCCTCTAATATTAACTACTATGCCTCTGCCAACCCTTCTAGAAGTACTACCCTAGCCCTAATACTATATTAGGTAAATCTAAATCTAAGTGACTTTACCAACTAAGCCTATAGAGGATCCTAGGATAGTAATGTAGCTGACAAAAGTAATAAAGATAAAGTACCCACTATATACTCACTCTTTAAAGCCAAGGATAAGGAAATAACTGATATTATTGAGCTTGATATGCCTACTAGTACCTGCAGTTCCCATGTTCACTATGATATGGATATGTTAGGTACTTTGACAGATCACCCTATATAGAATATATAGTCTCAGTAAAGATACCTTAGGCACAATTCACAAATACTACTGAGTAAACTGAGATATCTCAGTTAAACAAAAGATTAACTAGAAGGATTTCTTTCCTCCTAGTTTAGGGTAGACTTTGAAGAGAAGAGAGAAGAACAAACATATTCTTTGAGGCTTGAAGATAACTCAAAGGCTTTCACAATAGTGATTACAGAGAAGCTAAGGTAGATATATACTAAAAAAGGAAGGAAGGAAAAGATAAAGACCTAGAAAAGACGCATGTTTAAATACACTTCCTTTACATAAGATGATAAAGAGATGATAAATAATATCGAAACTTAGGGAACTATATCACAATCTAGACTATCCTTTGATTCATAATTGCTGAAACCTGTAGAAGAGTCTAGTAAGGAAAGGAAATGATTAGTACTTGATTTGACTATGATCACCTAATACTCTCATAGGCCTCACTCCTATTTACTACTAGTCTCTCATGATATGAGTCTGATTACCTGATCATGACCTAATAGCTGATTAGGCTAATGTCATATCATGCTGAGAGCTGATCTTATAGTAACTATAGGGCTGACTTCATATGCCTAGTCAGGGCTAATAGCAAAGCCAAACTATGCCATACCACACTATGAGGTTATGTGATAGAGGATTATCTCCAGAGTGCTTAATACAATAGTGAAGGAATAAAGGTGGTGTACTTACATGTTAACATTCTTAGCATAACCTCCATCATAGTGCATCGTCTAGGTACTGAGACATGACCACTACTAGTGTTCATAACACTACACCCCTTCTAAGGTACATAGTCCCTATATGTATAGGAGTTAGCTTTATATCGATTCTTCGTCAATCTCTCAAAGTAACCGAAATTATAAACAGTTTCCTTCAGCCTATAGGAAAAGATCATCCTAACTCAATAAAACTTAAAAGGAATACAGAATCATATAGAGGTTATAATGTTAATACCCTACTGAATTAAAGGGAAACTAATAGTGGAGGAATGTGAAACTATATATACCTCAATTCCTTATTCTCCGCTTATATGGTGGAGCCTCCTCTAACTTAGTAGTATTTGACTCTATCTCTAAATAGGCCTATCAAAAGGTCAATAGAATGTCAATGGGTTTGCCTTTAACTAGCAGAGATTCCAAGGATTCCTATAAGCCCTTATCCTATAAGTATCCTTCCTACAACACTAAATATTCTACCCCCTTGGTCTTCCAATTATTTTAAACGTTGGCAATTTTGGAGATAAAGAAGTAGTTCTCACCTTCCTCAATCTCAGGAGTAGGAGGTGGGTGTACAGGAAATTACCTAGAAATAAAGTACAGTTTGAGTTTGGAAACATAGAAAACAGGGTAGATCTTATAAGATAAGAGAAGCTTGAGGTTGTAGGCCCAAGATCTAATAGGTTTAATTATCTCAAAGGGGATAATAAACTTTGTATATAATATATGGGAAGGTTAGGCAGGGGTGATATCATCTCACTTGAATAGGATACAGTCACCAGACTTGAGAGTGGGGAAGGGCTAGTAAGACTTGTCATAATATGCAAATATCTTTTATTAGGCTAAGAAAAGACGTTGCCTGATTATGGTCTATTCTTGAGTTAAAATATCACTTCCCTGATAGGCAGTGACTGTTTAGACTATGTTAAGTAAAGGATGATAGCTAAAGTTAGTGTAGAAAGGGGACACCCCAGTAGGAGATAACTTAGTATTATTGTATGTGAATTCTGCTAGGGTGAGAAAGAAAAAGCAATTTAATTGCTTGAAGTTGACATAGGTGTGAAGGTAAGCTTCCAGAGCCTAGTTAAGCTATTCAGTTTATCTTTTTTTTTAGGGGTAAGTAGCATTACCCTGTGACAGTTAAACCCTAACATTATCTATCACATAACCTTAAAAGGGTTTAAACTTACGGTTATAATCAGAAACAATATTAGCAGGTAGGCCATAGTGTTTCCAAATCTCATGAACAAAAATGTTGGCTAGGTGCTGAGCATTGACATTAGGGCTGAGAGGTATAAAGTGAGCTATTTTGGAGAAATAATCAACTATTACCTACACTTGGGTGAAGCTATCATAAGGAGGGACGTCTATCATGGAGTCTATAGAGATCAATTAATACAGCCTGTAGGGTATCTCCAACAGAAGCAGTTGCCTATGCCTTGTGTCAATAGGCTTTATTCTATTAGTACTAGTTGCATACAGAGATATACTTGGTTATATCCTACCTTCAATATGGCCAGTAGAAGTCTCTATCGATAAGATCAAAGGTCTTATCTTAGCCTAAGTAGCCTACTAGAGGGTGATTATGCCTAGACTTAAGAACCTCAGTATAGGGAGAAGTAGGGACATACCAAAGGCTATTCTATATAGTAAGCTTATCATGAACTGAGTAGGGTTCCTGCAGAGAGTCAAGAATGTGTTAGTATTCAGAGTCAGCAGTAATAGCTTCTCTCAAGGCTTAATAAAAGGAAGGATTGAGTGAGGTATATGACTTCTTAATTACACTAATATACTATCCTTTCTTAAGAAAAAGAAGACCAAGCTTAGGTGCCCCCTCTTTACAGATATAGTCCCTACATCTACTTAAAGTATCAGCCATGTCATTGGACTTCCCTGGCCAATATAGTATCTAGAAATTGATAGTGCCTGATTTCTCCATCCACTAGGCCTATCTCCTAGAAAGGGGCTAAGTGGTTGTAAAGTACTCCAGGTTCTTATAGTCTATCACTACCAGCACTAGATGAGCTATTCCCTTACACCAATATTGCTACTGTATGTAAAGGTAGTCAAATACTGCTAGCATTTCCTTATCATAGATCTCATAATTCTGCTCTGCAGGTTATAGTTTATGAGAGTAGAAAGATAAAGGATGAACAGAGCTATCTGGAAACTAGTGCGACAGCTTACCCTTAAGGGTAAAGTCACTGGCATCAGTTTCAGCTTAAAGGAGGACTTGAGAATCCTGATAGACAAGGATAGGAGCAGAGGTAAAGAGAGCCTTAAGGGTGTCAAAGGTCGATTACTACTGAGGCCCCTAGGTCTAGGGCTAGTCTTACTTAGTGAGGTTTATCATAGGTGTAGTGATCTTTGAGAATTCCTAGATAAAAACTGAGTAAAAGTTTGCCAGGCCTGAAAAGGAGTAGATATTGTAAACTATTGTAGGAGTTAGCTAATCTCAGATAGCATAGATCCTATCCTCAGAGATGGTAATACCCTTGTCAGTAATGATAAACCCAATGAACTAAACCTTATATACTGTCTAAATGCACTTGGCAGGCTTGAGAGCTAACTTATAGTGATCTAAGTACTGGAGAACCTCATGGATGAGTTGGTCGTACTCTTCCTTGGTTGTGGCATAGATGAGTATGTCATCCTAATAGATGAGGACACCCAAATCTAAAAGGTTATAAAAGATTATATTCATCATTTCCTGGAAGACAGTAGGGGTATTACAGAGACCAAATGTATGACAGATCACCCTATAAGCAATGTATAGTCTTAGTAAAGATACCTTATGCATGCTTCATAAATGCTACTAAGTAAACTCAGATATCTTGGCTAAACAAAAATTCAACTAGAAGGATATCTTTCCTATAAGTTCAGGGTAGACTTCAATATAAAGAAAGAGAAGAACAAATATATTTTTTAAGGCTTAAAGATAACTCAAAAACTTTCATGATGGTGATCACAGAGAAGATAAAGTATCTATGTACTAAAGAAGGAAGAAAGGAAAAGACCAATAACTAGAAAAGACATGCACTTAAATGCAACTTCCTTCACCTAAGATGATAAAGAGATGATAGATAAAATAGAACCCTAAAGAAATATGTTACAGCTATGGTACCAAGGCCCACATACAATGATGAGTTTAGTGAGATGAGCAACTTCTAGTGAGTACACCCCTGTGCCATGTGAAAGGACCATTTGACAAAGGGCTCTACCTCTGGATAAGTCATATGTAGCGCCTCTGTTGAAGGTGAGTCAGGGTCTGACTCACCCGTCATCCTCTCACAATCGTACCTTACATGATCAGAATAATGTAAGTCACTCCTGTGACTTAGTCACTTGTGGCTGGTATGACTCAAGCTGATCGAGCCAGTAATCGCATAATGATGATCTAACCCGAGATCGGTGATCCGAGCTCAGACTATAACGCTGATCATTTCCGTTACAACTCCTAGGAATGTTATGATCAGGTCAGGTAATGATAGAATGAGTCATGGGTTTTCTAAGGCATTCTTTGAGGGTCTATTTTCTTATGTAATCTCGTTTGTTGTTGATGACTTATTTCTTCGGATGGAAGGGTATTTAAAGGATGGATGTTGGTTGCTTCATATTTGCAGGACTCTCAAGAATCTCGACCTCCCCCCCACCTTGGGGTGAAGATCCTCCTCGTCAAAGCCTGCACATTGGGCTAGTCACTCTCTTTTTGAGTTTTCACACCTTTCTGACTGTGCGTAACAGCCGTAAGCGAGATACTTCTCTCGCGACGATACCTGAGATACATTGTCAATCACATTAACGTTCATCTGAGGCCCGACTGTGTTAAGCGAGCGGGCGAGCAGACTCCTATGATCGGTCTCCTTTAGAGGTTGCGACACAGGATCGTACTGTCGCTCCAGGCTCGCTTAGTGAACCTCCGATCACCCCACTTCAGCGAAGGACACACCGGTGTCCTACCCCGCCTTCACATACTTCCTGAGCACGAAGCGATCGTAAAACTGCTCACCTCGCTTAATGACTGAGCACCCCGGGTACTTACCCCGACAAACCGCAACGCTCTCAGAGACCCTACAAGGGGTGCCCAGGCCCCCCAGAGCATTCGCACCCTATTTCCGACCGACCAGACAACGGATGTGACCGTCGCAAGCCTTAGGAAAGGTTGTGAGCGGGAGCTGCGGAGGATTTCCTTTGTTTTTAGGATTGGTAATGCACGGCGGCAGGCGTGGAGGATTTTTCTGTCTTTTGTAAGGCGCGCGGCCAGAGTGGAGGATCATCCTGTACTCTTTAGCTATGTTCTTGCTCTTGATTGAGTGTATATGCCCCGCTAGGGGTATGGGATGTAAAATAACAAAAAGGGAATAAAAGAAAGGTCGCTTCATATTCGCAATAAGTAAATAGGGAATAAAAGAAAGGTCACTTCATGTTCGCAATAAGGAAAAAGGGAATAAAAGAAAGGTCGCTTCATGTTCGCCATATGAAGGGTTACCCTGACAATGCTTAGCGAGATCGCTCCTGTATTACGTGACTATGTCATATGCTCTGAATTGAGTACGACGCCCCGTCCGTATATCAGTGAACTAAGGGAGGACAAGTAAAGGTCACTTCATGTTCTGCCGTATGAAGGGTTACCCTGATGGCGCTTAGCGAGATCGCTCCTATGTTATGCGACTATGTCATAGGCTCTTAATTGAGTACGATGCCCCATCCGTACATCAGTGACCGTGGGAGGACAAGATAGGTCGCTTGATGTTCCTAGTCGTGTACACAGACAGCCAGGCTGCCATCACCGCCGCCGCCAACCTGTACCCAAGTCCCACCCAATACGTCGCCAAACGAATCTTCGAAACTAACCTAATCCTAACCAGCGCTCAATTTGAAACAGAGATCAGATAGGTCCCAGCGCACAAGGGCATCACAGGTAATGAAAAAGCAGACCAGATAGCTAAAGCGAACTCCAAGAAACCAGAAGCAAACCCAAAGAAAGGAACTACCAAGAAGAAGGTAGTTACCCGATCCGTCATCTAATCCAAAACCAAGAAAAGACTCTGGGAAAAGTTCGAACGATACGCTGAAAGAAAAATCCCGAAAAAAGGAGACCAATATGCACTCTTGGAGAAATACACAGCGGCCCGAGCTTTCCAGTTCTGAACTGGCCGAGCCTATGTACCGAACATGATACACTTCCAAACCGAGCAGAACATCTGCACCTGCGGCGAACCCCAAAGTATTGAAGACTACTTACATCAATACCCCGTCCCAGCCCTATAGAGAGAGCTCATGAAAGGGCACACAACGAATGAAATCCTATACGAAAACTCTGACCTATGGACCAAGCTGGTGGAAAAAGGACTCGGAAAACCCCCGCACACCCCCCCCGAACCCCCGACGATAGTGATAACTGTAAGAGAAGGAACAAAAGCTGACAGTTAGAGTAAAAGGGACTCGAGGAGGATTTGCTTTTGTGTTTCCTTTGTTTTTCTGTAGAATGTTTTTCTCTTTTCCTCTTTCCTTTGTTTTTTCTGTTTTTCAGCACGAGTAGGTAGAGGATCAACCTGTTTTCTTCGGTTATGTTCTTGCTTTTAATTAAGTGTAAATACCCCGCTAGAGGAAATAGGTTGTAAAATAAACAAATAGGGAATAAAAGAAAGGTCGCTTCATGTTCTAGGGCTCTCAAGAATCTCGACAACCCCCTCACCTTGGGGTGAAGATCCTACTCGCTTAGCGAGTTCCTCTCTTGCGATGATCTTTGAGATACATCATCGTCCCCCCTATGAAAAGCCACGACAGTGGTCGCGCCCCCATAAGCGAACAACTAGACAGTGTGATACGGTGTCCTGTAGGTTATGAACCATAGTCACTGTTGACGGGTTAAGAGTCCCCCTCAGTGCCACTTGCCTTATTCGCGACCGTACTATATACCGCATAGACGGTTGTTCACGATATCTCCCACACCCCCCCTACCCACGATTAGGACACAGCGGTGTCCTACCCCTCTCTCACATGCTTCCTGGGCAAGAAGCGACTGTAAAACTGCCTACCCTGCTCGATGACGGGCGCCTACAGTGCCTACCCCCCTGTGACGCTCTCAGAGCTCCTAGGAGAGGTGTTCAGGCCTTCCGGAGTGTCGTACCCCATTAACCTAGGATACAGTGGCATCCGACCCCTCTTTCCTTCGGTCGCGATGGACGACCGCCCCCTTTCCTGCGATAAGCAACCGGACGATTCGAATGGTAGTCGCGAGGAGGGTAATCAGCGATTTAACCTTGTGGTCTTCGGGTTAACAGTATTCGGACACCGATTTCCACCAAACCTGTTGTCGTATCTGTCGGTCAGGTTTATGGTCAGTGGAGGTGGAGGATTTCTTTTATTTAAAGGGTAATGCGTACGGCAGGAATAGAGGATTTCCTTTGTAAAATAACTGTCTTTTGTAAGGCGTGCGGCCAGAGCGGAGGATCATCCTGTACCCTTAGTTATGTTCTTGCTCTTGATTGAGTGTAAACGCCCCACTGGGGGTATGGGATATAAAATAACAAAAAGGGAATATAAGATAGGTCACTTCATGTTCCACTCCAGATCATAAGGTACCAAGCTAACTACGGAGCAAGACTGCTCACCATCGGCCTAGAGCACCCCAACTACCCAAGGCTCCTGCCCATGCTAGGAAGAAACAAAAACAGAACCAAGTCCCCAAAAGCGCCCACATGGAAGGTCGAATTAGAGGGACAACACTCCAGGAAAAGGATGTTACAACTGGACGTGATGATCTACATGATCAAAGAAGACCTAGGAACGAACATCCTGTCCTCCTACCAGCTCCCCCCCCACTCAAGACTGTGGCCAATCAACGCAAAAGGCAGACCAACCCTAGAACCCTTCCCAGATAGCAAAGAAAAAGCGATCGAAGCCCACCCAAAGAACCACCCCCCAGACCAAATAACCCTGTACACGGACGCCTCCCAGGTGGGGAAAAACAGCCAAGTCGGAAACGCAGTGGTAGCATACCTAAACAACAAACAAGTTGGAGGAAAGTCAAAAACTCTAGGAAGCGGGGTTCATGTTTTCGATGGCGAACTCGACGCAATATACGAAGCCCTTGCGCTGATCAATAAGCTGAAGTACAAAAAGGACTTCAACATGGCAAAAGTGTACACCGATAGCCTGGCAGCACTGATAGCCGCCACCAACCTATACCCGAGTCCCATACAGTACATAGTCCAGAAAATATTCGACCTAAACCTGGAGCTAATAGGATATGGAGTAACAGTCTCTCTAGCTTAGGTCCTGGCACATAAAGGAATAGAAGGCAATGAAAAAGTGGACCAGATCACCAAAGCCAAATCAAAAAAACCGGAATTGAAAAATAAAAAAGGAGCTAGTACAGACAAACCCCGGCTCATAACATGACGCAATATCCAAACAAAAACTAAAACAAGACTAAGGAAAATGTTCGAGGACTTCGCAGGAAAACCCGTCCCAAAAAATGACCCTTACAGTACCCTCGACAAGTACACAGCGTCGAGAGCATACCAGTTCTGAACCAGCCACACGTACATCCCCAACCTCCTCCACTACCACCGAGAACAAAATATCTGCCTATGCGGACAAAAACAAAGCGTCGAACACTACCTCGCCTAATGCGAAACCCTCACAGCCTGGAGACACCTGATAGGGAAAAACACAGTCGAAGAAATACTATACAAGAACGCCGACCTATGGATGAAGCTAGTTGAACTAGGCCTTGGAAGACCACCTGATCCCCCGCCTGAATCCGCGAAGATAGTGATAGCTAAAAGAGGAGGATATAGTGAGATAAATTGAAGTGCGACGGAGCTGGATTAGGCTTTGTCTTTTTTCTTTCTCTCTCTTTAGCGGGAACCATAGACTTAATGGAGCTTTTTCTTTTTCTTTTTTCTTTTTTCTCTTGCTATTTCCTTTGTTTCTTCTTTTTCAGCACGAGTAGGAGGAGGACCATCCTGTTTTCTCTGGTTATGTTCTTGCTTTTAATTAAGTGTAAATGCCCTCATGGAGGAAATGGGATGTGAAATAACAATAATGGGAAAATCATATAAGGTCACTTTATGTTCCAGGCTTCTCAAGAATCTCAACCCCCTCCCTACCTTGGGGTGAAGAACCTCCTCACTTAGCAAGTTCCTCCCTCACAACGATCTTTGAGAGACATCATCGTCCCCCTCTACGATAAGCTGCGACAGTGGTCATGCCCCCACAAGCGAGTAACTGGACAGCGCAATACAGTTTCCTGTAGGACGTGAACGGTAGTTACTGTTGACAGGTTGAGAGCCCCCGTCAGTGCCACTTGCCTTATTCGCGACCATACTGTATACCGCATAGACGGTTGTTCACGATGTCTCGCACATCCCCACCTTCGCTTAGGACACAGCAGTGTCCTACCCCTCTTTCACATGCTTCCTGAGCACGAAGCAACCATAAAACTGCTCACCTCGCTTAATGACTGAGCACCCTGGGCACTTACCCTGACAAACCGTGATCCTCTCA
The DNA here is from genome assembly GCA_016880775.1 of Phymatotrichopsis omnivora. Classification (NCBI taxonomy): domain Eukaryota; kingdom Fungi; phylum Ascomycota; class Pezizomycetes; order Pezizales; family Rhizinaceae; genus Phymatotrichopsis; species Phymatotrichopsis omnivora. The sequence continues at coordinate 11,187 of JABYPW010000655.1, forward strand.
GAGCTACTAGGAGGGTGCCCAGGCCCCCGGCAGTGTTCGCACCCCACTTCTGACCGACCGAACTACGGATGCGACCATCGCAAGCCTTAGGAAAAGGTTGCGAGCGGGAGCTGTGGAGGATTTCCTTTGTTTTTAGGGAGGGTAATGCACGGCGGCAGGCATAGAGGATTTTTCTGTCTTTTGTAAGGCAAGTGGCTAGAGCAGAGGATCATCCTGTACTCTTTAGCTATGTTCTTGCTCTTGATTGAGTGTATACACCCCGCTGAGGGTATGGGATGTAAAATAAATGAAAAGGGAATAAAAGATAGGTTGCTTCATGTTCTCAGCACCAATACAACACCTGCAAGTCACCTTATCGCCTGGAGCTAGTAGAGGAAGTCTTTGAGGTGGAGGGGACAGATAGTACTTTCTTTTATGTAACTAGTCATTCGCTTTGCGCTGATATTTGGAGGAGTATAGGAAGGGGTAGAGGATTGAACTCATGGTTTCCTTTTCCTTTTTCTTTTGTTTTATTTCAGGGTGACATGCCATAGTCTTGGACTATATGTGGACGGCCCTGTAGTTAGGTTAGTGAAGAGCTAGTCTTGTAAGCTACAAAATGAAATGAAATATCATCATTATCATCATCATCTTCATGTTCTCAGGACTCTCAAGAATCTCAACAACCCCCCCACCTTGGGGTAAAGATCCTCCTCATTAGCCTGCACTTAGGCTGGTCTCTTCTGTCTTGCAGCAAATGATGATTCTTTTTCAGATGCTCTAGAACTCCTACACCTTCCCGACCATGCAAACCACAGCTCAGCGAGACACTTCTCTCGCGAAGATACCCAAGATACATCGTCGACCACGTCAACGTCCGTCTGAAGCCCAACCATGTTAAGCAAGTGGGTGAACAGACACCGACGATCGGTCTCCTCTGGAGGTTGCGACACAGGATCGTACTGTCGTTCTAGGATTGCGTAAGTGAGCCTCTGATCATGCCACCCCCACTTTTGCTAAGGACACAGCAGTGTCCTACCCCTCTTTCACATGCTTCCTGAGCAAGAAGCGACCATAAAACTGCTCACCTCGCTTAACGACCAAGCACCCTGGGTGCTCACCCTGACAAACTGCGATACTCTCAGAGCTCCTAGGAGGGGTGCCTAGGCCCCCAGGAGCGTTCGCACCCTACTTCCGACCAACGAGACCACAGATGCGACCATTGCAAGCCTCCAGAAAGGTTGCGAGCAGAAGCCATGGAGGAATTCTTTCGTTTTCAGGAAGGGTAATGCACAGCGGCAGGTGTGGAGGATTTTCTGTCTTTTGTAAGGCGAGCGGCCGGAGTGGAGGATTATCCTGTACTCCTTAGTTATGTCTTTGCTCTTAGTTGAGTGTACACACCCCACTAAGGGGTATGGGATGTAAAATAACTTAAAAGGGAATAAAAGATAGGTCACTTTATGTTCTCAGGCTTCTCAAGAATCTCGACCCCCCCCCCCATCATGGGGTGAAAAACCTCCTTGCTTAGCGAGTTCCTCCCTCGCAATGATCTTTGAGACACATCATCGTCCTACTCTACAAAAAGCCACGACAGTGGTCACGCCCCCACAAGCGAGCAACTGGACAGTGCGATACAGTGTCCTGTAGGATGTGAACGGTAGTCACTGTTGACGGGTTGAGAGCCCCCCTCAGTGCCTGTTGCCTTATTCATGACCGTACTATATACCGCGTAGACGGTTGTTCATGATGTCTCGCACACCCCCACCTTCGCTTAGGACACAGCAGTGTCCTACCCCTCTTTCACATGCTTTATAAGCATGAAGCGACTGTAAAACTGCTCACCTTGCTTAACGACTGAGCGCCCCGGGCGCTCACCCCAACAAACTGCGACGCTCTCAGAGCTCCGATGAGGGGTGCCCAGGCCCCCTAGAGCGTTCGCACCCCGCTTCCAACCGACCAAACTACAGATGCGACTGTCGCAAGCCTCGAGAAAAGGTTGCGAGCAGGAGCCGTGGAGGATTTCCTTTGTATTTTAGGAGGGTAATGCACAGTGGCAGGCGTGGAGGATTTTTCTGTCTTTTGTAAGGCAAGTGGCTGGAGTGGAGGATCATCCTGTACCCTTAGCTAGCTTTTCTTGCTCTTGATTGAGTGTATTGCACCCCACTGGGGGTATGGGATGTAAAATAACAAAAATGGGAGGATAGATAAGGTCGCTTCATGTTCTTTCCTTTCCTTCTCTCTTCAGTCTACAGACTATCTACGAGCCTTAAGAATATATTCGTTCTTAACTCTGAACTTTGCTTCTCTCTCTCTTCTTTACGACGTAGGAAAGTGTATTTGTAGATCTAGACTTAGAACACATTGAGATACCTGAGTTTACTCAGTAATACGTTTCTCTGTTAAGTGGCACTTGCACTTTACTGAGCCTTTCTGCCATACCTGAAGACACCTGCTGTAACAAAATATATCTCAATCTAGACCATCCATTGATTCATAATCATGAAAACCTAGAGAAAAATCTAGAAAGGATAGGACATAATTAGTACTCAATTTGACTATTATCTCTTAACACTCTCACAGTCTTTACTCCTATTTAGTACTAGTCTCTTACGATATAAGTCCGATTACCTGATCATGACCTAATAGCTGAATAGGCTAATGTCATGTCATACTGATAGCCAATTACATAGTAACTATTATACTGACTTTCCACACTTAGTCAGGGCTAACAGCAAAGCTACACTATACCACACTACGCTATAAGGTTATGTGGTAGAGGATCATCTCCAGAGTGCTTAACACAATAGTAAAGGGGTAGAGATAGTATACTCACATGTTGTCATTCTAAGCATAACCTCTATTATAGTACATCATCTAGGTACCAATGATATGACCACTACCAGTGTTTATAACACTATACCCCTTTTAAGATGTATGGTCAATATATTTAAAGGAGTTAGCTTTATATTGATTCTTCAACTATCCCTAAGAGTACCTGGGACTAGTGAATGGTTTCCTTTAGCCTATATGGGGAGATCATCCTAACTCAATGGAGCTTTAAGGGTACTCACGATTATGTAATGGTCATAATAGTAATGCCCTGCTGAATTAAATGGAAACTAAACTGTGGAGGAAAGAGCATCTATACATACCTCAATTCCTGTATCTCTGCTTATGTGGTAGAGCCTCCTCTGACTCAGTGGCTTTTGACTCTGCCTCTACATAGGCCTGTTAAAAGGTCAAAAGAGTGTTAATAGGTTTGCCATTCATATCAGTAACTCCAATAGTTCCCACAATCCCTCATCCTGAGAATATCCTTCCTACAATACAAAATATTCCATACGCTTAATCTACTGATTATTCTATACCTTGGCAATTTCAGAAATAAAGAAGTAGTTCTCACCCTCCTATATCTTAGGAGTAGGAGGAGGGTGTACTAGGAATCAGTTTGAGATAGAGTACAGTTCAAGTTTCAAGATATGGAAAATAGGGTAGATCTTCTAAGAGAAGGGAAGTTTGAGCTCATAGGCCTGAGACCTGATAGGTTTGATTATCTTGAACGGGCCTGTGAACTTAACATCTAGCTTACAGGAAGGTTAGGAAGGGGTAATATCATCATGCTTAAGGATAATGTGATTACTAAGCCTAAGGGCTAGGAAGGGCTGGTGAGACTTATCATACCATACAACCATATTCTGCTGAGCTAAGAAGATATGTTGATGGATGGTAGTCTATTCTTATATTAGAGCCTTACTTCCCTGATAGGTAGTGACTGTTTGGATAGCATCAAGTAAGGGATAATAACTGAAGTTATTGAAGAAGGGAGATACCCCTATAGAGGATGACTTGGTATTACTATATGTGAACTATACTAGGGTGAGGAAGAAAACCCAACTCAACTACTCAAAGTTAACATATGTGTGAAGTTAAACTTCTAGGACCTGGTTAAGCTGTTCAGTTTATCTGGCTATCTTGGGGTAAGGGGCAGTACTCTTTGACAACTTATCCTTAAGATTATCTATCATATTACCCTAGAAGGCTTTGAACTTAGGGTCATAGTTGGAAACAATATTGGCAGGTAAGCCATAGTATTTCAAAATCTCTTAGACAAAGATATTATCTAGGTACCTACAGTTGACATTAAGGCTGAGAGGGATAAAATGAGCCATTTTGGTAAAATAATCAACTATTACCCATACTTGGGTAAAGCTGTCAGAAGGAGGGAGGTCTATCATGAAGTCTATAGAGATTGATTCCCATAGCCTATAGGGTATCTCCAACTGAAGCAGTTGACTATAGGCCTTATATTAGTAGGCTTTATTCCATTAGCACTGGTTGTACATAGAGATATACTTGGCTATATCCTGCCTTTGATGTAGCTAGGAGAAGTCTCTATTAATAAGATCAAAGGTCTAAGTAGCTTGCTATAGGATGATTGTACCTAGACTTGAGAACCTTAGTGCAGAGAGAAGGTGGGACATACTATAGGCCATTCCATATATGGAGGCTGTTATAAACCAAGTAGGGTTCCTATAGTGAGCTAAGAATGTATTGGCACTCAAGGTCAGCAGCAATGGCTTCTCTTAAGGCTTGGTAAAAGGAAGGATTGATCAAGGTGTATAACTTCTCAATCATAGCAATGTACTATCCTTTCTTGAGAAAAAGAAGACAGACCTCAGATACCCCCTATATAGGGACATGGTCTCCATATCTGCTCAAAGTATTATCCACCTCATTAGACTTACCTAGGTATTACACTATCTGTAAATCGATGGTGCCCAATTTCTCTATCCACCAGGCCTGTCTCCTAGAAAGGAGGTAAGTAGTTATAAAGTACTCTAGGTTCTTATAGTCCATCACCACTAGCACTGGATAAGCTATTCCCTTATACCAATATTACCATTATATATAAAGGCAGTCAAACAGTGCTAGTATTTCCTTGTTGTAGATCTTATAGTTCTGCTCTACAGGTTCAATTTTATGACAGTGGAAGGACATAAGGTGAATACAGCCATCAGGAAACTAGTGTAATAGCACACCTATAAGGCAAAATCACTAGAATCAGTTTTATTTTGAAGAGGGATTTGAGAATTATAATAGACAAGGATAGGAGTAGAGGTAAACAGGGCCTTAAGGTTGTTAAAGGCAGATTGCTGCTGAGACCCCTAGGTCTAGGGATAGTCTTACTTGGTAAGATTTATCAGGGGTATAGCAATCTCTGAAAATCCTTGGATAAAGACCCGATAAAGGTTTGCCAGGCCTAAAAAGTAGTGGATGTTATAAACCATAGTAGGAGTTAGCTAATTTTAGATGGCTTAGATTCTATCCTTAGAGATGGCTTTACCCTTATCAGAGATGATGAACCTAAGGAATTTGACCTCATAGACTACCTAGATATACTTAGCAAGCTTGAGTACCAGTTTATGATGATCTAAGTATTTGAGGACTTTGTAGACTAGTCAGTTATGCTCTTCCTTGGAGGTAGCATATATAAGGATATCATCCTGATAGATGAGGATACATAAGTCTAGGAGGTTACAGAATATCATGTTCATTATTTCTTGAAAGACATTAGGGCATTACAAAGACCAAATGGTATCACCAACTACTTATACTGGCTATAGCAAGTATGAAAGGATATTTTCCACTTGTCATACTTAGTAAGGTAGATGAGGTTATAGCCATTCTTGAGGTCAAGTTTGGTAAACCATTTCAAATTGCCAATTCAGTCTCAAAGTTCTCCTATAAGGGGAAGAGGATAGTGGTTCTAAACAACGATTTTGTTCAAACCCCAGTAGTCAATACAAAGGCAGAGGGAACTATCAGCCTTCTTCATAAACAGGATAGGAGTAGCTACAGGAGACTTGAAGGGCCTTATTTTCCCCTCCTTAATCATCTGATCAAGGTACTTATATAGGGCCTAGAGCTCAGTCTCTAAGAGATGGTAAAGTAGGCCCTAGGGAGGAGTCGTCCTATCTTTTAGATGAATTTTGCAATCCTATCCCTAATAGGGAGGGAGTAAGGAGGCCAAATATTCAGAGAAGACTGCAGGATAGATCTATTCCTACTTGTCATCTTCACAGGTCGAGGAGATATAAGACTGTATGAAGAGCTCAGTGAATTTAATAACTAGAGCTCTGGTTATAGCAGTATACTAATGATAGACAACTCCTTCATTAGCTAAGGTATCTACCCACCTGAGTAGCCTACCACTGACAGTGTCAGTATTAGTGTAGAAGTCATCATCCTGCAATAGTTCAAATGCTAAGGCTATATAGACCAAAGGTATCATGAGATAGTTCTTGCATTTGGAGGAGGGAAATCATATAAGAATAACGGGTCATAATTAACCTGTAGGTTGTGATCTTAGAATTATTCAAGAGGAAGATATATGTCCAGATCTAGAGGTATAGGACTAATATCGAAATCAATGACTTCGTAATAGTTGAGGACCTACATTAGTAGCTTAGGAGTATAGTACTACTCCTGCCTGTAGGAACTATTGTAGGTAAAGACAGTAATCACCTAGGACCATTTCTTCTTATAGACAGGGAGCTGATCTAAAATTATGGTACCAGTAGCTCCATTGTCCAACTTGGCTATAGCTATAATTATATGTACTTGGTGACCCTCAATCATGTATGTTTTCCAGCAAAGAGTTACCAGAACTATGATACACCTACCTGAGGTAGGGCCTTCTTTAGAGGAAACAATGGTTAATATATTAGCAGCAGTGAATACATTCCCTAATCTCTCCTAGGAAACTTATGGCCAGAGCTCACTATACAACTAGTCTGCAAGGAGGTCATTTTCAATAAATACAGGAGTTGGAAATACAGGTTTTCACAAAGGAAATAAAAGGATACAAATAACAGTAAAGAATGGTGGTCTACTATACAGCCAGTGTATTTTGACCCGGTATAGGTCCTCCTTAGTTAGAACTTGTAAAGAAAAGAAAATACAACCTCTAATCAATGCCTCTAAAGAAAAGAAGGAAAATAATATATGAGGGAATTATAATAGTTTGTAAAACATCAGGTCATAACTTATCACTCATAGCTATTATGAATTACATTACCCTTAATGCTGGTAGGCCCACCTAGCAAGAATGGAACAATAGTTCTGAATACCAACTCCTTAGTAAGAAAAGTACAAAGGAAACTTTAATCAATGGACTTTAAGGAAATTTCAGTACAACAATAACTAATACTTCAAACCAACTAGGTCTTAAATGAAATAAAGGAAACAGAATGTAAGAAGGGTAGTATAGGATGCCATAAAGGAAGAGGGAGGGTACTTACCCTATAGGGATATTATCCCTATCCTTCTAGTCATATAGGAGGTTAAATACTCATGAGGCTGTAGACATCTTCCACTGCTTTAGAGGAGGAGGAGTTCCTATTACCATCCACTTTCTGTTTTATAGAAGAGGCAATTTTGATAGCAGAGATCGATAACTTCTATATTGAATAACAGTCCTTAATACTATAGTGTTTGGACAGGTAGCAAAGATAAGCCCTATTCTTTTTAGCCTACTCCTTCTCTTCCTTAGTAAGTTGAGGAAGCTTCCCTTTATCCTAGGAAGTTGACCTAGAGGGATCATTGTCCTAGGTCCTCTTAGGCTTAGAAGGAGCAGACTGAGCAGAGGTGTGCTTAGTTAATAAATATCCCTTATAGGACTCCTAGATAGCTACTCAGGCATCCTCTATTACCAGGCCTACTTGGACTACACTGGATAACCATTCAGTAGCTGGGGTGTCATGTTATGTCTAAGCTGCCATTACCAAGTAGAGATCTTCCTTGAGACCCTTCTCTGCCTAGAAATGGAAGGCATCTTAGTCGTAACTATGTACCTGGTTTAATGCCTCCTGGTAGGTAAGGTATGAGAGGATCCCCTTGGTCTGTTGGGTATTAATGATATACTATATAGCCTAGGGCTTAGTGGTAAAGGCTCTAAAGTAGGTCTTCACCACTTTAGTGAAGTCCTCCATAATGGTAGTTAGCTATATCTACAGCTAAGTATTGGCTCTCTACCAGATTGCCGCTATACCTATCATGTACATTGAGGCAAACCTAGTCTTGATCTAGTTATAGGGAATGGCATAGGCTTAGAGGGTGAAGTAGTTCTCATAGTGATCGATGAACTTCCTTATATCCTTAGCCTTCCCTGAGAGCTTTTCCAGATCAGCAGGCTTAGGACCTTTGAATGAGGCTGAGTACATGGGAGGTAGAGCCGGAGTTAAATAGTTGTAGGGAGGTACTGGTAGGGTAGTTTGCCAGAGTACCTCCTGCACAATCTAGACCATATCACTCTCCCTGAGGGGAGTAGGAGGGGTGTCATAGCGTAGAGGTGTAAAAGAGGTAAAGAAGGCAGCTCTTCTAGCCCTTAATAGACCTATAATAGGAAGTTAGGGAGAATAGGGAGGAGGAGGTGTAGGAGAGATAGGTCATAAAGGAGGGACAAAGGAGGGAATTATATGATAGGGTCATGGGGGTAGAGCTGAGATGTAGGTCATTATATCATCTAGATTAATGACCTCCTAAGGGGCAAAGGAGTTGGAAGGTGAGAAAACTAACCTATAGGTCTCCTTGTACATATAGTACAATTCCTTCCAATGCTTAGCATCATTATTGGCCTTTATAAGGTCACTCGGTAGCTTGACCACATGTTCCTTATTCAAGGTAGACTGGGAGGAGAGATACTCATTCTCTGCCTATAGCTTTAGGACCTGCTATCCTACCTCACTAAGCCTAGCCTAGAGTGCCATCTTAGTCTACTCTATTGCTTCTACTAGAGACACTGTAAAAGTAGTGATTTGTTTATTAGGGGAAGCAAGGAGGTACAGAGCCTAGTCTACCAACTACTTGCAGAGCTTAGTGACTTGCTTATCGAGCTCCCTAACTACCTGCTAATAGGTATTGTTTAGCGTATTGGTATAATTATTTTCCCTCTAGGTAAATGTTACCCTCTCCTTCTAGATTTGTTCAATTATAGAGAGGAGATTCGTCATAGAAGGGGGGAAGGCCACAGATATCTTAGGAAGTAGCTTGTTGATATTCTAATACAGGATTATGGTGGCATAGATAATAGATATCATATCATTCCTATGCTTTTAGAACTCTTCCTCAGTGTTCTGAAGGGCCCATTTGAAGGGCTCTTCCCCTAAAAATTCCCTCACTTTGTAGAGGGCTTAGATTATAGTAGTGAACTAGTCTACTACCACCTTCTAGTGCTTGCTGTTATAGGCTAACTCTGCAGGCTTGAGATCGATAGTGGCCTCCACAAGCATAGACATATTAGAGGCTACAGAATAGGAAGTCTGAACTATTTAGGCTTAAGGGTTAGTGAGCTAAGTGCCTACAATGAGAGTAAGAGAGGATGTATTAGGTATTGGGGTATTGGAGGAGGAAGCCATCTTCTTTAAAGAATATTATGTAATGGATCAACCTATATAGAACATATAGTCTCAGAAAAGATACCTCAGGTATGCTTTGCAAATACTAGTAAGTAAACTCAGATATCTCAGCTAAACAAAAGCTCAACTAGAAGGATATCTTTCCTACAAGTTTAGGGTAGACTTCAAAGAGAAGAGAGAAGAATGGATATATTCTTCAAGGCTCAAAGATGACTTAAAGGCTTTTACAATGGTGATTACAGAGAAGAGAAGGTAGCTATATGATAAAGAAGGAAGGAAGAAATAGACAAAGACCTAGAAAAGATGCATGCTTGAATACACTTCCTTAACCTAAGATGATAAAGAGATGATAAATAAAATAGAAACCTAGAGAACTATTTTACTATCTAGACCATCCTTTGATTCTTAATTGCTGAAACCTATAGAAGAGTCTAATAAGGACAGGATATAATTAGTACTCGATTTAACTATGACTGCCTTACACTCTCATAGGCCTCACTACCATTTAGTGCTAGTCTCTCATGATATGAGTCTGATCACCTAATCATGACCTCATAGCTAACTAGGCTAATATCAGGTCATACCGATACCCTATTATATGGTAACTATAGGGCTGACTTCCCATGCATAGTCAGTGCTAATGATAAAGCCACACCATGCTATACTATGCCATGAGGTCATGTGATAGAGGATTATCTCCAGAGTACTTAACATAATGGTCAAGGAATAGAGGTAGCATACTCACATGTTGACATTATAATCATAACCTCTATTATAGCGTATCATCTATGTACTTAGATATGACCACTACTGGTGTTCATAACAGGTACACTCAATTAAGAGCAAAGCCATAGTCACATATATAGGAGCAATACTCACTAAGTGCTATGAGGGTAACCTTCATATAGTACTTGACATACCTAATAATTCTGCTTACCCTTATAGGTAACCTCTCCTTCCCCTCTTTCCTACCCCCTAAATGTAATAAGAAGAGGATGCCAATAACTATCTCATATAAAATCCTAGCTATCTCCTCATAAATATATTATTCTTAGATAGGTACTCCTAGTCATACTATTAGTGTTACAGATAAGCTGTACCTTTACTTGTCCTCCCTCAGTTTTACTTATGTACGGACGGGGCGTCGCACTCAATTAAGAGCATATGACATAGTCGCGTAACTGTTATGAACACCGGTAGTGGTCAGCGTCAAGGTACCTGGACGATGCGCTATGATGGAGGTTATGTTTAGATTGTCAACATGTGAGTATGCCGTCTCTACCCTTCACCATTGTGTTAAGCGCTCAGGAGATGATCCTCTGTCACATGACCTTGTGGCATGACATGGCATGGTGTAGCTTTGCTGTTAGCCTTGACTAAGCGTGGAAAGTCAGCCCCACAGGCACGTGATCGGCTATCGACATGACACGACATTGGCCTAGTCAGCTATGAGGTCATGATCGGGCGATCGGACTCGTATCGCGAGAGACTATCATAAATCGGGAGTGAGGCCAGAGAGGGTGATAGGTGATCACAGTCAAATCGAGTACTAATCGCGTCCTGTCCACTCCGGACTCTTCTACAGGTTTCAGCGATTAGGAATCAGGGATGGTCTAGAATGGGTCTTAGTTCTTTGTGTTTCTATTTCCTTTGTCATCTCTTTGTCAGCTTAGGTAAAGGATAGGATATATAAGCGTGTGGTTATTCTTGTCTTGTTGTCTGGGGCGAGGATGGTCTAGTGGTATGGCTATCCTGGTGTCGTTGTACGGTAACGCGCAATGTCGTAGGTTCAAATCCCGCTCGTCCCATTCTATACCACGAATTTCCGGTTGGTCGCGGGTTTTGTAG
>JABYPW010000656.1:0-22419 GCA_016880775.1 Phymatotrichopsis omnivora
GTCATAGGTCTTTATATAGGATATTGTTTGTGTCATTGTCTTGGGAAAATTGTTCTCAAATAGCCTTAGTATGAGTGCAGTACTTAAGGTAGTGTTCGATGATTTAAAGTTCACTATACAAGCATATGTTACTTGCTTTATTTCTATAGAAGAGGTTTAGGATGTAGGCATATCTAGTTCAGAACTAGTATACTCATGCCACTTCATATTTATCAAGGGTAGTGTAGTTATCTATTTTCTTTTCAATTTTCTTGTGGTAAAGGGTTTCCATCATACAATATAGTCTTTCCTTGACTCTTTACTAGATCATACTTCTAGTGAGCAGTTTTTATATAATGTGCTTTAGTTTTGTAGATTCTGTTTTTGCAATTTAATTAGCTTCCTCATTTCTACCTATCCCTATATTACCTAGTGACTATTCTAGGGATGTTATAATACTATACTAGGCAAGTTTGTCATTAATTTTAAATATTTCTTTATCAGTATATTAGGATTAGAAGGGGTACAGGCTCTAGGCAGCTACAAGGGCTACTTGGGAGTCTAAGAATATGGCCACTTTAGTTATTTAGATCCTTTCTGCTAATCCTAGGATGATTTTGAAGGACAAGACTATCCCTTCCAGTTCTCTATTAAAGACTCATACTCTATTTCCTATGCCTTTTTGTATTATTCTAATTTTTTAGTTTGTATAAAGAGTACCCCTCATTTGGATTCCTTTGGTCACTATTGTATAAACAGGGTATGTAGACTCAATTAAGAGCAAAGATATAGTCATATATATATAAATATCAGGTATATACCTTTATTAGTTAAGTGTTATCAGGGTAACCTTTATATAGCTATATAAAGAGCACCCAGAATTTAGATTGCTACAGTCACTATTATATATACAGGGTATGTAGACTCAATTAAGAGTAAAAACATAGTTGTATACATAGGAGCATCAGGATATACCTTCATCTGCTAAGCACTATTAGGGTAACATTTATACAGCTATTATGATCATCAGTTATATTTGCTTACATAGACTCACCAGTAATTACGGAAATATACACAGTCAGGAAAAACTTACTTATGCTACAAAACCTGGGACTGACTGGGAAATCATGGTATTAAGGTCTAGTGTAAGCAGGATTTGAACATATAATATTGTATGTTACTGTATAATAATACCAGGACCCCTATACTACTAGACTATCCTTGCCCCTAAAAAGAGTACCCAGAATTTGGATTCCTTAAGTCACTATTATATAGGCAGGGCATGTACACTCAATTAAGAGTAATGATATAGTCATATATATATGAGCATTAGGACATACCTTTATATACTAAACACCATTAGGGTAACCTTTATCTAGCCTAATAAAGATAATGATCATAATAATAGCCCTATAAAGAGCACCCTCACTTAGATTTCTTCAGTTACTATTATATGGACAGGGTGTGTATATTCAATTAAGAGCAAAGACATAGTCATATATATAGGAGTATTAGGTATATACCTTTATTCGCTAAGCACTATCAGGGTAACCTTTATATGGCCCTATAAAGAGCACATACCTTCTTGTACTCTCTTAGTCACTATGTATGGACATGGCATTGCACTATAAAAAGCACATGATAATTATTTCTTTTATAGAATAATCCTATTAAGGAAATTTTATAAGAGATTATAAAGAAATAGAACCCTAATAAAACCTAAAAATAATCTCTTATAATTCATTTTTCACTAATAATTATTCCTATAAGCAATAATAGAAGTATTTAGTAATGTTTAAGTACTGATCACTAATCTTAGGGTCAGATCATATTTATATAATATAGCTTTATTAGCCTCTAGGTCATACTATCATAATTAATTAATCATGTAAATTACCTGATTTATCTAATCATATGTATTTAATGCTTACCAGCACTTGCTACATTAGTCAGATATAGCTAACAAAAGTAGAGGTAATACATTTAGTTATCATTAGCTAGAGCCTACAGTTAACAGATAATATCTGCTGAACTATAAATGGGAATACTTATTAAAGTTAGTTATTAAACATAATGTATTATTAGGTATATCCTATAGTACCTTAGGCTGTAAGAGGCATTAACATATTCTAACTCTTCCTTACCCAAGGTTATCTCATAGGTCCTTAAGGAAGAAGTGGTAGAGTATATTGCTCTGATAGACCTAGAGGGTTTTACCTGATTATTGTCTATAACTAAGGTAAGAGAAGTAGTAGTATTAGTCATTTTAATACTATAGGAAGAGGAAGCCATCTTCTTCAAGAATATTGTATGATAGGAGATTTATAAAGGATATAGAGTAAGTAATAACACAAAAAGCTTTATAAGAGGGTATTGCTAAGTAGACTCAGATATCTGAACTAGTAAGCTAGAACTACTTATATTTCTACCTTTTATTATAGAGTCGAAGAGATAAAGATTTATCAAGAGAAAATAGTAAAGTATATTCATAAGGCTTAAAGATAGTACCCAAAGAGAAGATCTAAGATAAAGCTAAAGAGGAAAAGAAGAAAGAGGATATGCTTCTCCCTCAGTTCACTATTATATGGGTAAGGTGTGTACATAAACTTAACTGCAAAGATATAGCCATATACATAAGAGCAATCTCGCTTAGCACTGTCAGGGTAACCCTTCATACAGCTATTAAGGATATCAGTCACATTTGCTTACAAGGACTGAACCAGTAATTAGGTAACCTTGTATAGTCAGGGAAAACTTACTTATACTACAAAATGTGTGACCATATAGAAATTCATGGTATGGAATAAGGTAAGTAGGATTTGAACCTATAATATTGTATATTGCTACACAACGACACTAGGATAGCCATACTACTAGACTATCCTCCCCTCGAAAAGAATAAAGAGAATAGTCTATACTTTAAATTATATTCTCTCAGTCACTATTATATAGATAGGTTAGCTATACTTAATTAAGAGCAAAGTTATAGTCACATATATAGGAGTGATACTTGTAAAGTGCCATTAGGGTAACCTTCATATAGCTATTTTGATCATCTATCACAATCACTTACATGGACTTACCAGTAATTAGGGAACTACATATAGTCAGGGAGAACTCACTTACACTACAAAACCTGTGACTAACCTAGAAATTATAGTATTAATGAGTGTTGTAAATGGGATTTAAATATAAGATATTATCCATTACCATACAATAACACTAGAAAGAATAGTATATACTCTATTGAACTTCCTTTTTTGATCACTTGTAATGTGGATAATGTATTTATACTTGATTAGGAGTAAGGATATAGTCACAGGAATAGTACCTGCTTATATTTAAATTCCCTAAGTACCTTTAATGCTTACAGAACTAGGATATATACATAGACTTAACTGCTAGGTTCTATAACTCTTATATACATTAATGTTAGAGGTAAAGGTCTACTCCCTACTAAGGTAAAAGTGTGATACCATAGAGGTAGATATAGTAACAGGCTAGAGAGTCTATAGACTAGCTTAAGCTAACTACAGATTAAACTGCTGATTATCTTTCTAAGAACTACAAGTGTTGACTTATACCTAATAGAGCTGAGGGTAGTCTCCAGCCTTTATTGGAGCTTGAAAGTGCCTGAGAAGACCCCTTAGAAACTGGTTTTAAAAGTTCCTACCACTATTAAGCTTATTAAACCTTTACTACTCATAGTACTACTTAGACGTTGAATATAAGGTAATGGGAAAGAGTTACTAGTAATGTCTTAACTGGGCCATTGCTTCCTTACCCTAAAATAGTACCTGCTTAAATATGGATTCCCTAGCACCTTTGATGCTTACAGAACTATGACATTATACATAAACTTACCCAGGGTATATGTATTAAGGTTCTAGTGACCCTTCACTGGAAAACTCACACTCTTACAGGAACCAAACCTATACTATTATATCAATTGCTATGCTTAACAATAGTACCACTAAAGCCATAATCAGTAACTATTTGCCAGTTCCAAAGATCAAATAGACAATTCCTGTAAATGTCTATACCTACAATAGTTCCTGTGAACAAGAGTGGTATTACACTCCTAAGATTCAAATGCAGGTCCTCAACTATCACAAACTTATTGATTTGGATATGGGCCCTACACCTTTAGATGTTGACATCTATATTCCTATCAAATGGTTCTACAACCATGAGCCCCAAGTTGACTATAATAAGGCAGAGTTAGTCTCCTTTCCTTCAGAGAAGTGTCAGAAACACCTTGTAGTACCCAAGGTGGAAATGGTATCTGCTTTCTCTCTCCCAAGTGATGATGACTTCTACACCAACAATCAAGCAGTTGGTGGTGGATTAGTTAGGTAGGTGGATACCCCAATCAATAAAGCAGTTATTCACCATTAGTATACAGCCATAATAAGAGCACCTGTTTGAGATTTCTCTAATGTATTCTTGTAGTCTTCCTCTACCTCCTCCTCTACTGCCTCTGAAGGGTCTAAGTGGGAACAGATATTCCCCACTGTCTTCTCTGAATAGCTTGCCTCTGTACTCTCTCCTTATCATGAATGGGACTATAAGATTAACCTGAAAGAAGGAGTAATACCTCCCTGAGACGCTCTATATAAGTTATCGGAAACTGAGCTCCAGACCCTATAGGAATACATTACTAAGATGATGGAAAAAGGCAAAATCTGTCCCTCTAAATCCCTAGCATGAGTACCTATCCTTTTTGTTAAAAAGGCTGATAGATCCCTTTAGCTCTGTGTAGACTATCATGGCCTCAATAAGATGATCATCTAAAATAGGTATCCCTTGCCCCTAATGACCAAACTGCAGGATTATATTTATGGCTCTCATTCATTCTCTAAGCTTTACCTAAAAAATAGGTATAACCTCATCTATATAGCCAAAGGTAATGAATGGAAAACTGCTTTTAGAACTAGGTATGTCTAGTTCAAGTACCTGGTCATGCCCTTTAGCCTGTTAAATGCACCTTTGGTCTTTTAAGAAATGATGAAAACTATATTCCAGGATCTCCTGGACCTTGGTGTCATCATCTACAAAGATAACATACTCATCTATACAGAAACAAAGGAAGAATATGATCATCTAGTCCAGGAAGTTCTCCACTACCTAGATGAGAATAAACTGGCCTTGAAGCCCTATAAGTACATCTGGGCAGTTCATGAAGTAGAATTCTTAAGCTTTATAATCTTAGACAAAGGGGTGTCAATGGCAGAAGATCAGGTCAAGATAGTCTAAGAATGGCCCATTCTATCTACAGTCTATGATGTCTACTCGTTCCTATAATTTACCAACTTCTACATGATCTTTATTCACAGCTTCTCTAAGTTGGTGACTCCCTTAATGAACCTCACAAAAAATGTCCAGCCATGGACCTACAGTATCAGGGAATAGCTTGCCTTTGATATGTTCAAAGGGCTATTCACCATTGCTCCTATACTGGTCTACTATGACCATGCTCTCCCCTTAGTTGTTGAAACTAATGCTAGTGACTTCACCATTGGGGGCATCCTCTCACACCAATTCCCTAATGGATCTCTTCAACCTGTAGCATTCCACAGTCAGAAGATGCATCCACCAGAATGTAACTATAAGATCTATAATAAGGAGATGCTGGCCATAGTTCACTATCTCTACTATCAGTGGAGGCATTGGTGTTCAGGATCTGCCTATGTGGTAACAGTCATCACAGACTATAAGAACCTTGAGTACTTTTCAACAACTAAGGTCCTTTCCCAATGGCAGGTAATGTAGATGGAGAAAATAGGTAACTTTAACTTTTATATTGTATAATGACTGGGGACCCACAACATAAAGGCTGATGTTCTCTCACACCATAGGGATTACACTCATAGAGAGAGGGCACCTAAGCAAGGGCTCCTCTTCCTTAAAAAGGGTTAGCATATCTCTGCTATTAAAAGATTGCTAACTGGCCTACATCCTACCTTTGTTAAGTAAATGCAGAAAGTGTCTATTCAGGATCTGGAGTTTAAGACTATCTTCAGAATCCAACTAGGCACTATTTAGTGTTCCAGGGACTTCTGAAGTATAATAGCTTCTAGTATATCCCCTTTTCCCTTTGTAAATAGGTCCTTAAGTCCAGGCAGAATCACCCAGCAGCAGGCTATCTTGGCCATAATAAGACATATGAGCTTATTGATAGGGACTTCTACTAGGTAACTATCAGGAAGAATGTCACTGAGTATGTATCCTCCTATGACTAGTGTTAGAGGAATAAGGTATGGAGATATAAGGCCTATGGTAAACTCCTCCCTCTAGAAATTCCCTACTACCCATGGGAGTCAATATCTATAGACTTCATTATAGACCTTCCCTCTTCAGATGGCTTTAACTATATATAGGTCATTGTGGATCATTTTAGTAAGATAGCGTTTTTTATACCCCTAGGGCCAAATATAACTTCCCAGGTTCTGGCCAACACCTTTATCCATGAAATTAGGAGGTTTTATGGGTTACCGACTAACATAGTCTTAGATAGGGATCTAAAGTTTATCTCCTTCTGGAAGGAAGTGATGGACAAGCTTAGGGTAAAACTCTCTAAGTCTACAGCAGCCTATCCCTAGACTGATGGCTAGACAGAAAGGTTGAATCAAATCTTGGAAGTGTACCTAAGAGCATATGTCAACTTTAACTAAATAGATTGGGTCTTTTTACTACCATTGGCAGAGTTTGCATATAATAATACTTAGTTTTCCTCAACAGGCTATTCCCCATTCTTTGCAAACTTTGGGTTCCACCCATCATTAGACACTACACAGTAAGTTACCTTCTTCAAATGCATGGAGTAACTTTATTACTCCTGGTCTAACCTTCAGCAAAAGCTCCTTAATGCCTAGGTTAAATCAGTCACCTAGTATGATAAACATCACCAGGAATTTCCTCTGGTTGAGCCGGGTAACCTTATGCTCTTCAAGGGAGGGAATCTTCCATCTCCCAGACCTTTATGCAAACTGGACTCCAAGTTTACTGGTCTATTCTTGATTATCAAGAAAGTGGGGGAAAGGGCTTATAAGCTCAAACTTCCCTTTTCCTGTAAAATGCACCTAGTGTTCCATATCTCCTATCTCGAACCTTACCAAGAATTTACCAGTTTCTCTCAAATACCTACCTATAACCTAGAAGTTGAGGATAGGGAGCAGTACTACTTTGTTAGGGAAATCTCCAAGGTCCAATTAGATCGAAGGTTCAAGAAACTCTAGTACTTTATTCTATAGGAAGGATACTCCAATAATGAAGGCTTGTGGGAACCTAAGGAAAACCTGTTGGTAAATAGCAAACCTATATAGGAATTGGTCAACTATCACCGATGCCATCTAAATACTAAAGAGCAAGCTATAGAAGAAGAGGATACTCCACTGCATAAGCAAAGGAGAAGGAACTGAGTAAGTAACCCTTACTTCTATCCAGGTTGATGATAACGGCTCTAGGAGTTAGACATAGTACTATGCTAGGATAGTCAGCCCCAAGTAGGTCTCCCTCTTATAACCTGAAGATCATTTAACCTCTCACCTGATCCTAGGGACACTCCTACCTGTCTCTAGTGATGAACCTCTACTAACCTGTTGACTATTATACATGGGGACCAAGCACCTTATGGGGGGCATAGTATTATAGATGACTATACCAAGTAGTCTACCTAAGTACCAGGACATGTATGGATACTGTTCCAAGTCAACTAGAAGGTATGGCAGAACCCATGATCACTCTATAAGCTATAGAACTACATGATGAGTGATATCACCACTAAGCTTTGACTAAGTAATTTAAGGCATTGACAACATGACATGCATAAGATTAGACATATACGATCGATGACAGAACTTGTTACTTTGACTTTATTGTAATATACTGATTGGTTGTATCATTGGAAGATAGGAATTAAAGAGTCCCTTCTTAGAAAGTCCTGAATGATAATAATAAACCTTTTGTCAATTCTCCAATCATGAAAATGATCTCCTTCTAGGGAATTATAAAGGAATAGGGGAATCGTGATGGAATGTTTATATGGGTTTTATTTTATTTGTAAAAGTTTCTCTGTAGCTACTCAGTCAGAAATGGATATTTAAGAGGGAGTGGATGAGTGATGTATTTTGTTCTTCTTCTTCTCTCTTGAGCTATCATCTCAAGTCTTATACCATCTTTAAGCCTTAAGAATATATTTTGATTTCTCTTTAATATATTCCCTATCATCTCTTGACTCCTCAATAAAGGCTGAAAACATAAGTGGTTCTAACTTGCTGGTTAAGATATCTGAGTCAGGACTCTCAAGAATCTCGACAACCCCCCTACCTTGGGGTGAAGATCCTCCTCATTAGCCCACACCTAGGCTGGTCTCTTCTGTCATGCAGCAAATGGTGATTCCTTTTTAGATGCTCCAGAACTCCCACACCTTCCCGACCGTGCAAACCACGGCTTAGCAAGACAATTCACTCACGACAATACCCGAGATACATCGTCGATCATGTCAACGTTTGTCTGAGGCCCAACCGTGTTAAGCAAGCAGGTGAGTAGACTCCCACGATCGGTCTCCTCTGGAGGTTGTGACACAGGATCGTATGGTTGTTCCAGGCTCACTTAGCGAACTTCCGATCATACTACCCCAGCAAAGGACACAGCGGTGTCCTACCCCGCCCTCACATACTTCCTGAGCACGAAGCGACCGTAAAATTGCTCACCTCGCTTAATGACCTAGCACCCTGGGTGCTCGCCACGACAAACTGCGATGCTCTCAGAGCTCCTAGGAGGGGTGCCTAGGCCCCCTGGAGCATTCGCACCCTGCTCCCAACCAATGAAACTACAGATACGACCGTCGTAAGCCTCGGAAAGGTTGTGACCAGAAGCCGCGGAGGATTTCCTTTGTTTTTAGGAAGGGTAATGCACGGCGGCAGGTGTGGAGTATTTTTCTATCTTTTGTAAGGTGAGCGGCCGGAGCGGAGGATCATCCTGTACTCCTTAGTTATGTCTTTGCTCTTAGTTGAGTGTACATGCCCTACTAGGGGGTATGGGATGTAAAATAACTTAAAAGGGAATAAAAGATAGGTTAAGATATCTGAGTTTACTTTGTAAGACCCTCTTGTAAAGCTTCTTGTATCTACACCTGTGTCTACATCCTCAACGAGTCTTCCATCACAGTATAGCCATAGTCTATATAAGGCTTATAATTACAAAACTACTTAACTGGGAGATAGATGTTAATATCCTCTAGAGTAGGTCCAATATAAAAATCAATGAGTGCTTAATAGTTAAGGACCTCTATTTGAAGCTTAGGAGTATAGTACTACTCCTACTTATAGGAACTATTATAGGTATAGAGATTAACTATGATGGTGTACTTAATCCTCATATAGAAAGGTAGTAATAGATTATAGCTCCTATAGCTCTTTTGTTGAGCGTAGCTACTGTAGTAATAGTATGAGTCTTAGTTCCTATAAGTTTAAGAGTTATTTAGTAAAGGGTTACTAGTACCTTAACATACATACCCTAAGTATAGGCTTCTTTAGTAGATGAAATAAGAGACCTAGTAAATATGTTCCCTGATCTCTCCTAGGAACCTTGTGGCTAGAGCCTACTATACAATAAACAAGAAGATAGGTATATATTTTGTAGGGTATAGGAAGTACAGAAATGGTTTTAAAGTAAGTAGTAGTTTATAAAATTACTAGTATATTTCAGCCTTCAGGCTATCCCTAGATATATTAGAGATCTATAAAGAAACTCTAAAACTAAAGAATAAGAGATATAATATCATAGGATTATAACTTCTTATAAGTCTGAGTTCATAGTATCATAAAATATAACTACCCTTATAGGGGTATAAGAATATATTCTCTATAGGATTTTGATTTCCTATTAGCCACTATTATATGGATAGAGTGTGTATACTCAATTAAGAGCAAAGATATATTCACATAAATAGGAGTGTCAGGATATACCTTTATCTACTAAGCACTATTAGGGTAACCTTCATATAGCTATGGTATTCATTAGTCACTTTCACTTACATTAGCTCAACCAGTAATTAGGAAACCATATATGGTCAGGGAAAACTTGCTTACACTACAAAAGCTATGACCAACTGGGAAATCATGGTATTAAGGAGTGGTATAAGTGGGATTTGAACCTACAACATTCTACATTACTGTACAACAATAGTAGGATAGCTATATGACTAGACCCTCCTTACCCCAATACAGCCTATAGTAGATTTGATCTTCCCTTATATCACTGATGTATAGATAGGGTATTGTACAAACTTAATTGCATATGATATAGTTCCATAACATAGAAGCGAATTTGCTAAGTGCTATTAGGGTAACCCTTTATATGGCATACAGCCTATAGAGTAGGGGCCTACTTACCAAGAATAATAGCTAGGGAAACTTAGTGAATTTAAGCTCCTAAATGAGCTTTAAAAACTTAAGAAAGTAAAGCAAACAATTCTTTTCAAAGCAAAAATTCTAAAACTTAAGAAAGTAGAGCAAATATTTTTTTTAGGAGGGAACTATACTTTAAGAAAAGAAAAAGAAACTAATCAACTTTTATAAAAAAGGAAAATTAGGAAGAGATAATATAGGATAGTACCTTATATTATAGGAATATTATCCCCCTCTTTGTAGTAGTCTAGAAGGTCGATAACTTGGCTAGCCTACTTCTTGCTATTCTACTTCTTAAAGGACCTATTATACTTTACCTCCTTACCTACTAGGGATGCCTTTCTTTTTGATACCTGTATGGAGGTAGGTTAAGGAATAGTAGACTTGCCCTTAGCAATACCCTTATCAGTATAGTGAGAGGTCTTTAAGCATTTCCTACAAGCAGAGTTCTTCTAAGCCCTCTTAATCTCCTTATATATTATATATAGTAGATTAAACTTCTAGGCAGTGCCTAAAGACTAACCCTACTTCTATTATATCTAAGCCTAATTCTGATATCCTAGCTTCAAAGAAGATACTTTATGAGGTTAACCTTTAGTAGCATTTGCAATTGTGGCTTCAGTATCCTCTATAGATAACCTAATAGTAATAACCTTGATAATGTATTCCTAGGGTTTAAGGTCTTAGCCTTGAAGAGCTATAGCCTTCTCTAGCTCTATCTTGAGCCCCTTCCTACCTTAAGTCTACATAATCTCTAGAGGATGCCTAATGATTTAGTTTAGGGAGTTTATCCTACTGATAAAATTTAAAATACATTTGGTCTAAGTAAAATAATAATCATTTAATTCTGTTTAGTAACTACTCTACTTCTTCTATAGCTACCTAAGCTATGCGCATACAGTCCTCGACTATGGTGTGTTACCCATTTCTCCTCCAACAGAAAAGAAAAAAGAAAAAAAGGAAAAAGCAATCGAAAAATAAGTACACAATATCATGCCAGTACAGTAAACACACACCACAAATGGTCCCATGAAATATCCTTCCTTTCTAACATTCCTAGTAAGGCGAACCTTACAATAACTAGCTACTGGACTCTTATGAAGAAAAAACTGTGGAAGGAATAAAAGTAGAAAGAAGAAGGAAAGGAAAATTCTTCCTGCCATGCCTGAACCTTTTGCTAAAGGGAAAAATCAAAGAGAAAAAGTAAAGGAAATCATACTCTACCCATGGTGATGGTAACAACTTCCATGGGTGAGGATGGTCTAGTGGTATGGCTGTCCTGGTGTCATTGTGCGGTAACGTGCAAGGTTGTGGGTTCAAATCCCACTCATCCCATTCCATACCACGAATTACTGGTTGGTCGCGGGTTTTGTAGCGTAAGTGAGTTTTCCCCGACCGTACAGGGTTGCCTAATTACTGGTTCTGTCCCTGTAAGCGAATGCGACCGATGACCACAATGGCTGTATGAAGGGTTACCCTGACAGCACTTAGCGAGATCATTCCTGTGTTACGCGACTATGTCATATGCTCTTAATTGAGTGCGACGCCCCGTCTGTACATCAGTGATCCGAGGGAGGACAAGATAAGTAACAATTTCCATGCTGTATGAAGGGTTACCCTAACGGCACTTAGCGAGATCGCTCCTGTATTATACAACTATGTCATATGCTCTTAATTGAGTGCGATACCCTGTCCGTACATCAGTGAACCGAGGGAGGACAAAGAAAGTAACATCTTCCTCCTTCTGGGTAGTGGCCAGTGCTTTCACTTAGATGAATGCTAGGTAGGAGGGGTTTGAAGCAGTGTACTTTCCTTTGCAGTTACGATATTTCAGGACCATGTCATTACAGAGCCTTCCGATCTTCTTGCATTCGTCATGTCCACAGGTATACTTCGAGGTATGGTATCTGTCGGGGCACATATTACATTGTAGGGGGTTTTGGAAGTGAGCTTGGTGGTGACCAAACTCTTGACAATTAGTGCAGCCTATTGCAGAGTTGAAAGAGATGTACTTCTCAACTCGTCTCTTATGGGTAAGGATTATAAGTCCTTGGAGGATGCATTTTTCATTGTTATCGTCAATGACTGTAATGACCAGTAAGGATGCATGCTTGCCAGTCTAGTCACTTTCACATAGCAGCCACTAGGGAGTTTTTGCGAGGGTGATACCTTTGTTGAAGTACTTAATTTCCATTCAGAATATATCAGCTTCTGTGAGGGCATCAGTGTGGGAGTTGGGGACGTTGTATACCAAGTACTTCTTCCCCCTATGGTTCTTGTGAACCAAGGCTATAGGGAATTGTTCCTTGATAGTTGCTTTGATCTTGTTAGGGTATACAAGTACTGCTAAAGCAGTGATATCTTTGATAGTAGTAAGAACGATAGAGCACTAATTGTTCTTGCGAACAGTAGAGATGCAGAGAGATACTAGGGCCTTTGCTAACACCAAGGTGTTATTGACTGCATCCCTGAGCTTGACTGGGTCGAAGGTACTAATCTTAGAAGTGGTGGTGATAATAATCTCATGGTCATACTTAGCAGGGTAGCGTCAGTTGCTGGCTTATGCAGGGAAGGGAGTTACTGAGGCTGCAGCTTTTTTGTTTCATTATAAGACCACCTGTACGTAAGTTGCCTTGGGTAGTGGTTGCAGGGGTATTGTAGTGCTCACAGTAGGCACATTTGGGGTGATATTCAGTTTAGTAATCTTTTTAACCTTTTTAGAGGTCTCCTTATTCGCTTTTTCAATTTTCTTGATGGATTCCCAAGGGCATTGTTGGAGGTTTTAGATTGTAGGGTTTGCCAGATCTCACTTAAGTTTTCATCGAGGGTAGCGATGTATTCATTATTTATATTGTGGCCTTTAATGAGGCCGGTGATTACTTTACCTTAGGCATTTAACTAGTCTATCAAAGAATGTAGTGCCTCGGTTATTTTTGGGAGAGTTTTGGTAAGGAATTCTAGCAGGAGTGCCTCTTAGTATACTTGCAGTTCTGTATCTCTAATATGAATTGAAGCTCAGTTAGAGAGAAGTTCATCAGTAGTTAGGTGCTTTGCAGCTGTTCACAAGATATTTGTGAGGTCAGATACTCTTTGTTTCTACTGCAGGGAGGCAGTAGTACAGGGAGTGGAGGAGGAAGAGGAAGGGGTGCTGGAAGAGATAGCAAAAGAGTAGGGGTTGGGGTAAGACTTTGTGATAGTTATTCCTCTTTGTGTACTGTGTACCAAACCTTATCTAGGTCCCAAAGATGAAGAATTATTGTGATAGTGTTTGAGAGCAATAGATGTAAGAATGTATTGATTTTGAGAACAAGATATGTAAACTCAAAGAAGCCTGATTTGGTCTAAGTAGTGTTGACTATTTCCCTTATAGCTATGAGGTATTAGGTAAAGGCCCTGTGTAATAGGAGACTCATTGAGGATGTAGATATAGGTATAGACAAAAGAAGCTTTGCAAAAGGGTCTTACTAAGTGAACTCAGATATCTTAACTAGCAAGTTAGAACTGCTAGTGTTTCTACCTTTATCAAGGAGTCAAGAGAAGATAGAGAATTTATCGAGAAGATAGCAAAATATATTCTTAAGGCTCAAAGATGGTACAAGACCTCATATGACAGCTGTTACAGGAACCTCTCTATGAGTTCCATGTACCAGTTGGCTATCCTACCCAACATCTCAAATCAACTCAGAGATATGAGCTGAAGATCAGGTAACTTGTCTACAAGGCAATTCTCCTTGTTGTATATAGTGTACCAATCTCTATCTGAGATCCAACTTGAGAGTGATTACTTCTTGAGGTCCATTACCTAAGAGACAAAGGCTGGGGATCAGGAACTTGCAAACTAGGCAATTCTCAATATCGTGTATAGTGTACCAATCTCTATCCGAGATCCGACCTTGAGAATTGTAACTCCTCTAATACAAGTTCTCTAACCTCAGATAGATAAAGGAACCACTTATCTTAATAAACAATGGAGTGGTTATATACCTATAAATGGCCACACCACCCTCTGGATCACCTGATCAATATCAAGTGAATACCGTTCCCCTTCTTATATAGCTGAGAAGTACATTCCAGTCTTTAGAAGACCATTGACGTAACTCAGTCCTTCAATCCATCATCAAGATAACTAAGACAATGGGAGAGAGTTAAATCACTGTGCAATAGGTATAGGTTTCCCCACAGTAGGCTAGTCACCCCCACCAGGGGGTGGTGATAGAGTTAACAAGCCTGGGTAAGATAATAAATATAATAAGTATCCCGTATCTTGCTTCATTAAGCATGAGGATTAGTTATGCCGATGATGAACTTTTTTGATCATAAGAAGGTCATCATATATGTAGCCTAAGTTAGGCCGATATGGATGGAGACAAAGATACCGCTGAGGTAGGCTTTGGCAAGCCCACAGTATCGGAGATGAAGATACCGCTGAGGTGGGCTCAGGTAAGCCTACGGTATCGGAGGTGAAGATACCGCTGAGGTGGGCTCAGGCAAGCCTACAGTATTAGAGATGAAGATACCCCTGAGGTGGGCTCAGGCAATCCTACGGTATTAGAGATGAAGATACCGCTGAGGTAGGCTCAGGCAAGCCTATGGTATCATAGACGAAGATACCCATGAGGTGGGCTCAGGTAAGCCCACAGTATCGGAGACGAAGATACCCCTAAGGTGGGCTTAGGCAAGCCCACGGTATTGGAGATGAAGATACCCCTGAGGTGGCCTCAGGCAAGCCCATGGTATTGGAGATGAAGATACCCCTGAGGTGGGCTTAGGCAAGCCTACGGTATCGGAGATGAATATACCCCTGAGGTAGGCTCAGGCAAGCCCACGGTATCAGAGATGAAGATACTGCTGAGGTGGGCTCAGTGGTATTGGATATGAACCTGGCAGAATCTGGCAGAATCTTGTGACCAAGCAAAATCAGAAGTACCTAGCATATACTAAGCAATTCCCACAGTGAAATACAGAGCTCATGATATCACCACTAGCAGTACGATTATAATTACTGCAGTCCTAAGACCATTATGATTCCCAGGAGGGTAATTCGTAAGTCGACTTACACTGGAGTTGAACCTGCGACCACACACAGGTGTATGTGGTACACAGTCTTCACCTTCGGGGTCACATTCTGTAGAACGAGACCTTCATAGCTGTGCCAAGCTGCCAGATCAACAAGCCTATCAGTATTAAGGAAGGAGATACCACTAAGGTAGGCTTTATAAAGCCTATGGTATCAAAGATGAAGATACCACTGAGCTGGGCTTAGACAATCCTACGGTATCTCTGAAGGAGGTTGTGCTAAGGTAGGCTTCATGAAGCCTCCTCTTATCATCCTCCTTAAATACACCAGTATATGCATCCTGTTAGATAAGGAATGACATTATTCAAACCTTATAGAAGCAACTTCATACAATTGTCTCCTTTAGGTTTCTTCTAAGGTAACATGATTATGCTGAACACTAATCATTGACTTGGTAAAGATTACCTGTGATCATCATAGGTTTCACCTGATATTCAATCTTCAATAAGACTTGTATATTGCCTATCTAGCTGATTATGCCATAACTATTACATTAGTTTTAAACGAGTTCGTCAAAGCCTCTATTATGCCATGCCATTCTATATGAACTCATGTAAGCCTTATATGACTATCAGGTATAGCCCTTTTATAGTTTAGGTAATGCCACTATAAAATCAGTGTTTGTAACAACAGCTAGAGAGAGAAGAAGAAACAAAACACATCGCTTGTCCACTCCCTCTTAAATACCCAAATTCTGAATGAGTAGCTATAGAGAAACTTTACAAATAAAATGAACCCCATAGAAACATTCTATCACAATTCTCCTATTCTGTCATGATTCCCTAGAAGGAGATCAGTTTTATGATAGGAGAATCGAAGAAAGGTTTGGTATAATCATTTAGGACTTTTTAGAGAAAAGACTCTTCAAGTCCTGTCCCCCAACAATGCGACTGATCAGCATATGACAATGAGATTAAGGTGATAAGTCCTGTCATCGATCACATATGTCCAATCTTATGTATGTTGTGTTGTCAATACCTCACTTCACTTAGTCAAAGCTCTGTATTGACAACACTCATCACATGGTTCCACAGCTCAAGGAGTGATCATAGGTTCTGACATACCTTCTAGTTGACTTGGAATAATGTCTGTATAAGTTCTAGTACCTATGTAGACCACTTAGTATAATTATCTATAACACTATGCCCCCCTAAGGTACATAGTCCCCATGTACAATAGTCAACAGGTTAGTAGAGGTTTATCGCTAGAGAGAGGTAGGAATATCCCTAGGATAGGGTAAGAGGATGGGTAATCCAGAGGTTGTGAGAAGGAGACCTACTTAGGGCTGACTGTCCTGGCACAGTGTTGTATCTAACTCCTAGAGTATTCATTATCAACCTTATTAGAAGGAAGGGTCACTTACTTAGTTCCTTCTTCTTTGCTTACATGGTGGAGTGTCCTCTTCTTCCATAGCTCACTCTTAAGCATTCAGATAGTATTTGCAATAGTTGACTAATTCCTCTATAGGTTCACCATTTACTAAGAGGTTCTTGTAATAGATCACCCTATATAGTTCATATTTGACTTGGTAAAGATACCTCAGGCATGCTTCACAAATGCTACTGAGTAAACTCAGATATCTCAGCTAAACGAAAGCTCAACTAGAAGATATCATTCCTATGATGAACAGGGTAGACTTCAGGTAGAAGACGAGAAAGATGAATATATTCTTTAAGGCTTAAAGATAACTCAAATGCTTCTACAATAGTGATCACAGAGAAGATAAGGTAGCTATGTGCTAAATAAGGAAGGAAGGAAAGACAACAAGACAAGAACAACCGCATGCTTATATTTCCTAACCTTTACCTGAGCTGATAAAGAGATGATAAAGCAAATAGAAACATAAAGAACTAAGACCTATTCTAGACCATCTTCTGATTCCTAATCGCCGAAGCCTGTAGAAGAGTCTGTAATAGATAGGATGTGATTAGTACTCAATTTGACTATGATCACCTATCACCCTCTCAGGCCTCACTCCTTATTAGTGACAGTCTCTTGCAATATGAGTCTGATCGCCCTATCATGACCTTATGGCTGACTAGGCAAATGTCACCTCATGCCGATAGCTGATCATATGATAACTATAGGGTTAACTTCCTATACCTAGTCAGGGCTAATGGCGAAGCTACACTATGCCACACCATTCTACAAGGCTATGTGACAGAGGATCATCTCTAGAGCACTTGACACAATGGTGAAGGGTAGAGATAGCATACTCACATGTTGATATTCTAAGCATAACCTCTATCATAGCGCATTATCCAGGTACCTTGATGCTAACCACTACCGGTGTTCATAACACTATGCCCCTTCTAAGGTGCATGGTCCCTATGCATATAGGAGTTAGCTTTATATCGATTCTCTATCTATCCCTGAGAGCAACTAGGACTAGAGGACAGTATCCTGCAGCCCATAGGGGGAGATCATCCCAACTTAATGGAGCTTGAATGGGACTCAGGATCATGCGATGGACACATAGGTGTCGCCCCACTGCATTAAAGGGAAACCAACTGTGGAGGAAAGAGCAACTATATATACCTTACTTCCTCCTTCTTTGCTTGTATGGTAGAGCCTCCTTTGACTCAGTGGCTTAGTGCTCTACCTCTAGATGAGTCTGTTGAAAAGTCACAAGAGCATCGATGGGTTTGCCATAGACTAGCAGTGACTCCAATAGTTCCTAACTACCCTCATCCCAAGAGTATCCTTCCTACAACACCAAATATTCTACCTGCTTGGTTTTCTGCTTGTTCTGAACTTTGGTGATTTTTGAGACAAAGAATTAATTTTCACCCTCCTCAATCTCAGGAGCAGGAGGAGGATGAACTGGGAACCATCCAGAGACATAATAGGGTTCCAACTTAGAGATGTAGAAAACAGGGTAGATCTTCCAGGAGAATGGAAGCTTGAGTTTGTAGGCCCGAGGCCTGATGGGTTTGATTACCTCAAAGGGACCTGCAAATTTAGTGTCTAGCTTGCGGGAAGGTCAGGAGAGGGTGATATCATCACGCTTAAGTAGGACACGGTCTCTAGGCTTAAGGGCTGGGAAGGCTTAGTGAGACTTATCATACCATGCAACCATCTTCTTCTGAGCATCAAAGAGGCATTGTGTAATAGTTGTCCATTCTCGAGTAAGAGCCTCACTTCCCCAATAGGCAGAGACTGTTTTGACAGCGTCAACCGAAGGATGATATCCGAAATTGGTGAACAAAGGAGACACCCCGGTGGAGGATAACTTGGCGTTGTTATATGCAAACTCTGCTAGGGCGAGAAAGAAAACCTAATCCAATTGCTCAAAGTTGATGTACATGCGGAGGTAAGCTTCTAGGACCTGGTTCAGCTGTTCAGTTTATCCGTCTGTCTGGGGGTGAGCCACAGTCCTCTTGGATAGTCAAACCCCAAGATTTTCTATCACATGACCCCAGAAGGCTTCAAACTTGGGATCATGGTCAGAGACAATGTTGGCCAGAAGGCCGTAATGTTTCCAAATCTCACAGACAAAGATGTTGGCGAGGTGCCTGGAGTCGACATTAGGGCCTAGAGTGATAAAATGCACCATCTTGGAAAAATGATCAACGATCACTTATACTTGGGTGAAGCCGTCAGAAGGAGGGAGGTCCGTCACAAAATCTATGGAGATCGATTCCCATAGCCTGTAGGGTATCTCTAATGGAAGCAGTTGCCTATAGGCCTTATGTCGGTGGGCTTTATTCCGTTGGCACTGGTTGTACACAGAGATATACTCGGCTATATCCTGCCTTCAATGTGGCCAGTAGAAGTCTCTGTCGATAAGATTAAAGGTCTTATCTTGGCCTAAGTGGCCTGCCATAGGGTGATCATACCTGGACCTGAGAACCTCAGTGCAAAGAGATGGGGGTACATACCACAAGCTATTCCACATTGGAATGCCATCATGAACAATATAGGATTCATATGGCGAGCTCAGAATGTGTTGGCATTCAGGGTCAGCAGTAATGGCTTATCTCAAGGCTTGGTAAAAGGAAGGATTGAGTAAGGTATAGGATTTCTCAATCGCAGCAATATACTATCCTTTCTTGAGAAAAAGAAGACCAAGCTCCAGTGCCCCCTCTATAGGGACGTGGTCCCCACATTTGCTCAAAGTATCCACCACATCATTAGACTTACCTAGCCGATACACTATCTGGAAATCAATGGTGCCTAATTTCTCCATGTACTGGGCATGTCTCCTGGAGAGTAGCTGAGTGGTTGTAAAGTACTCCAGGTTCTTGTGGTCCATCACTACTAGCACTGGATGAGCCGTTCCCTCACACCAATGTCTCCATTGCATGTAAAGGCAGTCAAACATTGCAAGTATCTCCTTGTTGTAGATCTTGTAATTCCACTCTGCTGGTTGAAGTTTGTGAGAGTAGAACACCAATAGGCAAATAGAGCTATCAGGAAACTGGTGCGACAGTACGCCCCCAAGGGCAAAGTCACTGGCATTAGTTTCAGCTTGAAGGGGGACTTGAGAATCGTGGTGGATGAGGATAGGTGTAGAGGTGAAGAGGGCCTTGAGGGTGTCGAAGGCAGATTACTGCTGAGACCCCCAGGTCCAGGGCTGGTCTTGCTTGGTGAGGTTTGTCAGGGGCATCGCAATCTTTGAAAATCCTTGGATGAAGACCCTATAAAAGTTTATGAGGCCCAAAAAGGAGCGTACATCTCGAACTGTAGTGGGAGTAGGCCAATCTTGGACACCTTGAATCCTATCTTCTAAGCTGATTATACCCTTGTTAGAGATGATGAACCCAAGGAATTCCACTTCATGGACTGCCCAGACACACTTGGCCAGTTTGAGTGCCAGCTTGTAGTGGTCAAGGTGCTTAAGAACTTCATACACAAGGCAGTCGTGTTCTTCCTTAGTTGCAGCATAGATCAGGATGTCATCCTGGTAGATGAGGACACCCAGATCGAGAAGGTCATGAAAAATTGTGTTTATCATTTCCTGGAAGACAGCAGGGGCATTGCAGAGACCAAATGGCATCACCAAATACTCATACTAGCTGTAATGAGTGCGAAAAGATGTTTTCCACTCATCACCCTCAGCGATGCAAATAAGGTTGTAGCCATTCTTGAGGTCGAGCTTGGTGGACTTTTTTGCATTGCTAATACAGTCTCTAAGTTTACCTATAATGGGGCAAGGATAGCGGTTTTGAATAATGATCTTATTCCAACCCCAGTAGTTGATACAAAGGTAGAGGGAACCATCAGCCTTCTTCACGAACAGGATAGGAGCACCTACAGGAGACTTGGAGGGCCTAATCTTTTTATCCTTAATCATCCAATTAAGGTACTCAAAGAGGGCCTGGAGCTCAGTCTCAGACAGACGGTAAAGCGGGCCCTAGGGAGGAGTTATTCCTTCCTTCAAATCGATTTTACAATCCCATTCCCAATGGGGAGGGAGTGAAGAGGCAAGGCATTCAGAGAAGACAGCAGGATAGATTTGTTCCCACCTATTACCTTCTAAGGTCGAGGAGATGGAAGACTGTATGAAGAGCTCAGCAAAATTGCCTACTGGAGCTCTAGTCATGGCGGCACACCAATGACAGACAACTCATTCATTGACTAGGGTGTCTACCTACCTAAGTAGTCTGCCACTGACAGCCTCAGTGTTGGCATAGAAGTCATCATCCTTAATCAATTCAAATGCCGATACCATCTGGACATTAGGAGTCACAAGATGGTTCTTGCATATAGAGGAGGGGAATCCCACAAGAATAGGCCAGTCATAGTCGACCTGTAGTTCATGATCTTGGAACTACTTGATAGGAAGATATATGTCCACATCTGGAGGCATAGGGCCAACGTCAAAATTGATAAGCTCACGATGGTTGAGGACTTGCATCTGAAGCTTGGGAGTGTAGTACCACTCCTGATGATAGGAACCATCATAGGTGAAGACGTTGACTGCCTGGGACTGCTTCTTCTTAGGGACAGGGAGCTAATCCAAGATGTAAGCTCCAGTCGCTCTGTTGTCCAGGTTGGCTATGGCTGTAATTATATGCAGTTTGGGGCCCTCAACTGAATAGGTTTTCCAGTGCAAAGTGACTGGAACCGTAACACACCTGGCATAGGTAGGGCCTTCTTTAGAGGAAACTATAGTTGACATGATGGCGGTAGCGAATATGTTCCCTGATCTCTCCTGGGAAACTCATGGCCAGAGCTCGCTATATGTCTTGTCTACAAGGAGTTTGTTCGAAAATGCAGGAGTTGGAAATGCGGTGATAGGGAATCAAATGGATTGAAGTAGAGAACAGTGGTCTGCTATATATCCAGCACATTCTAACCTAGAATGGGTCCTCCTCAGGTAGAACTTGCAAAATAAAGGAAAAATACAACCTTTAATCAACACCTCTATAAAAAGAAAGAAAATAATACATGAGGGTATCATAACAGTCATAACGGCATTAGGTCATGAAACATCACTCATAGGTATCAAGAATTACATTAGCCTCAATACTGGCAGGCCTACCTACCAAGAATGCAATAATGGTTGCGAACACCAGCTCCTTAGTAAGAAAAGTACAAAGGAAATTTCAAACAATGGTCTTAAAGGAAATTTTGTGCAACAATTTCAATGCTTTAAACTAAGTGGGTCTTAAAGGAAACAAAGAACAAAGGAAAATAGGAGAGGTGGCATGGGATGCCATATAAGAAAAGGGGCTACTTACACCATGGGGAGGGGTGAGGATGGTCTAGTGGTATGGCTGTCCTGGTGTCATTGTGCGGTAACGTGCAAGGTCGTGGGTTCAAATCCCACTCATCCCATTCCATACCACGAATTACCGGTTGGTCGCGGGTTTTGTAGCGTAAGCGAGTTTTCCCCGACCGTACAGGGTTGCCTAATTACTGGTTCAGTCCCTGTAAGCGAATGCGACCGATGACCACAATGGCTGTATGAAGGGTTACCCTGACAGCGCTTAGCGAGATCGCTCC
>JABYPW010000657.1:0-22387 GCA_016880775.1 Phymatotrichopsis omnivora
AAAAACCAAAAAAAAAAAAAAAAAAAAAAAAACGAGTACGAATACGAATACGAGTAAGAGTGTGGACACGAATACGAATCCGATAGCGAACACGAACAAAACCTTCCATTACTTTTGACAGTCATTTGCCGCGAGTTTTGCGGAATCGCAGTCTTATCCCTACACCAGGCGAGGGATTTGCGTCCCGGAGAAAGAAGAGGGTAGGTTTGCGGGTCGACGAAAGTGATAGCTAAAGTTGGTTGATCATATTGAATGTTTCTGCAGGTGCGCTGAACAGAATGGCGAGCAGAACGACGAGCAGAACGGCGAGGACATTTTTCCCCCGTTTTTTATGTTTCATACCTTGTATATATATTATTTCACGCTTTTACAATATGGAATGCGTCGTAATTTAAATACATTTTCTATTGCGTTTGGCAGGTTTTTAATATGTATTCTATGCCTCTGAATTAATATAGATATCTGCCTGTCAAAATGCATTTTGACAGAGCGATCTCTAGTGATTTGTTACGGCATCTGACACCCTTGAGTGACTTCCGCAGAGGCCGAAATTGACATGTAGCCGGGGTCCACATGCAAAATACAAAATTTCATAAATCATTCAAATTTTATACCTCATTAAGGCTGATTGCTGAAAGGACTGGAAATTTGGGATCAAAACACCCTGGGTAAAGAATCCTCGCTATATCCGAATTTCGCGGGCATGTAGTTGTTTTTTCAACCCAATAGGTCTATCATACCGGCGTAGTGCTCCGCAATTAGGCTAACCGATTTGTTTGAACAGAGAGTCGGGATAACGGTGCGTTTAAGCTCCGATGTTCTAATCTCTATGAAATACTCCTTTGAAAGTAAGTAAATTTGCTGCACCTCCGAGATATCAATTGAATGCTGATATGTAGTACCGAAAAGCGAGGTAGTTCTGCGTAACAACAAAAAATTGTATTACCTCCGCAACCACGTATCGCACCATAGTGATCGAAAATTTTTTGGATAAACCAGATTAACGAATTTCTGAATATTTAGAGTTGGCTTTGGAAATAGGCGAAAAATACCACCTTAAAACACCCCCATAAGCAATTATAACGCCCCCCCCCCCACTTCCGAGAACGTCTGTGAAGCGCAATTGGGTAGCTATTGGGCTTAGATTTCTCAGGTATTGGCGGGAATGGGGTCACTGGAGGCATCGCGGGATATAGGTATCCGTCACGTGATAATGAGCCGTTCCGACTTGGTAACATAGTTCACGGGTTTTTTCCCGACTTCATCCGCAACACCGTGTAATTTTATGTTGTAGACTAGGATCACATGTTCATACAGCACGATTCCACAAATAAATCATCGCAAAGTCGGCGATGGTAAGCTACGCATTACTAGAGCTCTCAAAGGTCTTCTGGGTAAGTCACTACAAGATGCGGCCGACGCGTATGCAATTCCGAAGCCTACTCTTGGTAATAGGCCAAACGGAAAATGGACATCTCGACGAAGATTTCACGAGAAGCAACAGCTTTTTACACCAACAATAGAGCATGCTATATAAGATTATTGTATATATATATGCACAGCAATCAATGTCCCACTTGGCTGTCACATTTGTTATGTTGCGCCGTTGTTGCTTGAAATACCGACATAATCCTTGCCACTAAGTGGCGATGTCCAGTACGGCTCTTTTGCAATACAAAGCCCTGCCTATGCGCCAGTGAGGTGATTGATCATGAGAAGGGTTTACAGAGGAAGAATATTTTTTATAGGTATAGTCATGACTATTATAGAAAGCAATGGCAGTTAGTATATAATGCTAATAATGGCAGTCCTGTGTCATGAACCCTTACTACTAGAAGTGTGCTGTGTGGGATGGAAACATTGGGGATGCAGGGAACCATGCAGAAGCATGTGAACATTAGCTTACACCTCTTATCTTAGTGCAAGTGCTACCTTGTCTATATATTTAGTCTTGTCTTCCTTGCCTTTCTTCTCTATGCAACATCCTGTATTCCTCCCCTATTCTATAAACCTGCAATATTATTTAACACCACTCTACAATAACTTGTCTTCCCTACCCATTGCCATAGTGTTGTGCTATGCTGGTCAGTAGTATTAGCCTAAGTTCCCCAGTTGTAGGTATTAGGAAGGCCCCTAAGGCCTTTTGCCTATACCATAACTGTAGAGGTGTTCCTGAACTAGAACTACTAAATAGATACTATGATTTACATCCTACTCCTATTTATTAGTGTCCATCTACTTATCTCAACCCTTTAGTTTATAACACATACCTATATAATATAGTTAAGTTTATTTTGCATTCATAATTATATAACAACTTAGATTTAACCTTAGATATCACTTCAGCTGTAATTAAACTTTTTAAGTTTAAGTGGAACATATGTCTAAGAGTGTTGTGCAGCTACTAGAATTTAAAATACATATCAAGAAGCTTTGTATTCAAGTGCAATAGCCAAGCTTTTCATATAGCCTATAGTGTATTAAAACTCTAAAGTTATTTCCTTCCTAACTCTCTAATAAAGTTTTGTCATCACCACTATGGAAGATATAACTGCAGCAGCAGCCCTAGCCTACTACAACAAGATTGAGGCTACTATTAAAGATTTATTCCCAACTACATCAGTTTGTATTAACCTTAGGTGGAAGAAATAATTGGTCTACAATGTCCACTACTCCTACATTAACTCTATTACAGAAGCTGATATGTTCTAAAGGGAAATAGAACACTTTAACAAAGGAGTTATCCTAGTACAGACCCCCTAATAGCTGCTCTGGGAAAGTGATCATATAGGTAAACATGCATCTTCTCTAGCTATCATAGTCATTAGTGATAACAATGAATAATATATCATACAAGGACTTACTATCCTCACCCATACCTTCCAAGTAGAAGAGTACATCCCTTCCAACTTGGCCACTCTCTGCAGTAACTACCAGGAGTTCAGTCACTACCAAGCTCACTACTGAAACCCCCCATAGTATAACATATGCACTAAGGTGCACCATACTTCAAAGCAACCTGTAGACATCATGAATGTAAGTGAATTATATGCCTCTTTGATGATATGGTCCTCAAGTACTCAAACTATAAAGGAAAACATACTGCATCAAACTCCTCCTACCATGCCTTTATCCAAGTAAAAGCACTAGCCACTGCTCAGAAGGAGGAAGCTATGACTATTACTATAGGTAGTTTTTAGAATCCTGGTTCTTGTTTCTACTTTTGTTCTTTTCCTTTTATAGTAAAAGGTACATACTCAGTGGATGAGGGTTTTGTTTCTTCTCTTTTCCTTCTCTACTCTGTTTCTCTTCTTTTTTACCTTCATCTTCAAAAGAATATATTTTCTAGTTATTGTAAGGTTTGCCTTGCTAGGATCAGTAGATGGGAGGGATTCTTTTCACATTACCATTTGCAGCACTTTTTTTACTGTACTTGCATGATATTATGTATTTTTCTTTTGATCTGTTTCTTTTTTCCTTTGTTTATTTTGTTTTAGGGGAGAACTAGTGTATAATAGTTGTAGACTATATATAGATACCCTAGGTAGCTATAGAGGAAGTAGAGTGGTTACCAGAAATTAAAATGAATAATCATCATCATCGAGAATAAAGTTTAATTTTATAAGCAATGAAATGGGATTTTAGTTATATATTAGAGATGAGGTAGCTACAAGGGAGATAGAACCATTAGAAAATCTTTATTAAGGTGGTAATATAGTTTCTATAAAAGGGGTAGGTTTATCTTCAAGGTATAATTATTATTTTCTAGTTTATAGATTCTATAAGCTTAAAAGCTACAATGAAGACTAGTGCTATAATAAGGCTAAAGTAAAAGAGTAATACCTTGGAATAAATACAAAGAAGAATAGTAGTTATTGCAGTGTAGGGAATTCTAGCTATAGCCTAGTAAACTTATATAGAGGTAGTAATAGGGGAAGATAGCTAGGAATGATAGCCTAGGTAGTAATAATAGTAGTAGTTTAGGTAACCCTCAAGGAGTAAAGAATAGAACTACTAGGGTAGAACCATAAGCTCTCTATGTAGAGGTAGAAGTGAAAGTGGTGTAAGGGGTTAGAGGAATTTAAATAATATATAGTACAGTGATGAGGGTTAAAGCAACAGTGGAGGGGGTACATTTCTATACCACAATTACAGTAGCAGTGGTCATATTACTTGATTCTACCTCTCTATAAAGTAATCTAATTGTTATCTTTATATTTTAGCTAATATATATAGCCTATGTATATGCTACAGTCATATATTACTACTAGATGTCCAAGCCTAGAGTAATGTAAAATAAAGTAATAGGTATTGCATTTGGAATAGAAAAGGTGGATGTGTATAGTACAGTACTGAAAAATAATAAGGTGATTGATAAAATATTATTATTTCTACTTGAGTAACTAAATAGCTATATAGAGTTAATAATTATACTTCCTTTCTTAAAGGGTATTAATCTACTACAGTAGAAGCTGTCTATACTATTATAGTATAAAGCACTAATAACTAGTAGGTAGTCTATCGTAATAATTATAGATACTAGCTATAGACTATTAGTGATTCCACACTTAATTGAAATACATATATTTCATATTAAATCACTACATTCTAATATCAATTTTGTCATTGCTAATTACATAGTTTTATAGCCATCTAAGATGGTTGAAAAATTCTATTTCTAATATTAAAAATTTTGCTTTTTTAATTAGGTATATACTGTTCTACATATATAGGCTCATCTTTTAATCAGATCTTAGTTTATGTACCAGAATAGTGCTGTAGTTTTCCTATTATATGTAAAGGACAACTCCTTCAGCGATACAACTGATTGCTCAGTCTGTATCGGGGTTTTGGGTAAATCAGGATAGAAGAAGATACACAACTCTTTGGAGGACTCAAGAGATGCGCATTGAGCGAGGCAACAATGTGCTGAAGGTTTGTGGGAATAACTCTTTATTCCGAAGGTGTATACTTAAGATACTGCGTAAAGAAGAAAGAGAAAGGAAATACAGGACTGCGAGATTTCCTTCTCTTTTATACCAACCGCCAAGAGTACTGCCTCCCTTCTAGAGCAGTCTCTATAAAACCTGTTTTGTTCACATGACCCTCTTCCATACATCACTCAATCTAAACACTGTTCTCATGACCTCCGCAAGGCAGACAGCTAAACATGAGTGACCATACATGACCAAGTGATAATTCATTATTCATAATGCAGAATTCCAAAGAACATCACTAACAATAGGAGAATACAACAAGTAGGAAAGTACATGACCACGGTTCATTACAGTATCCCCCTCTTTAAGCTGGCACTCCTGTGATAGCTAGGAATACTTCTTCTCTCAAATGGTCATCTCTCACATTCTCCACTATCCAGCGCAATCTTTCCCTAAGATTTCCAAGACAGATATGCAGGGGCATCGGTGGGCAATACTGGCACACTGCTGAATCGCATTCAGCTACCTCTGGTAGTGCCTCAGGTAGGTGTTCCTCCTTGATCTCCAGGAGCTGGGGATCGATAGGAACTGCTGGTACTGGTGGGGGGGTGTATCCACTAGGACTGGTAGATACTTTCGATATTGGCGCATACTGCCAATAGGGTTTCTCAGGGTCCACCTTAATCACTGGTGAACCAAGGGGCGATATAGGGGAAATAGGTGGCAAAACCTGTTCCTCCCATTGCTGGAACTGTTGGTTCAGGGTGAACTGCGGTTGTAGAGCGTAAAGTGGTGGCTCCTGCGGCTGGGGTTTTTCTCTGGGCAAGACTGGTGCCTAAGTCTGGCTAGCGATGGTTTTGAGACCCAACACTGGAGGGTCATCGAGGGGTTCCTCCTTCACTATACTGTCTTCGGGGGAGGTGCAGATTCGTCCATACTGGTCGAAAACAGGTACGACCATGGTGGGAGATGGGGAAATCTCCATCATTTCCTCGTCTCCATCATAGCTTGGGATTGTTGGGGAAGCGGTGGTGGAACTCATCGACGAGCTCCTGGGAGTGCTCGAGGTGCTGGGAAGGGTCCCATGTAGGCTTGGAGTAGCTGACCCATTTGACAAGGTAGCGAAGAGCGCCACCTCGAAGGCGTTTAGAGTCGAGAACACTCTCAACTTCGTACTCTCGATCTCCTTCAATGACAATCGGAGGAGGTGGAGGATTTCGATAGCCTGGGACTGGTTCATGTTTGCTTGCTGGTTCTAGTAGAGAGACGTGCAAGACTGGATAGATCTTCGCAGAGCGAGGGAGCTTGAGTTTATATGCTCGAGTTCCAACTCTTGCTATAACCTTGAATGGGCCAAGTCGTTTGTGATCAAATTTCTTGGATGGCCTCTGAGTGCGCAGATTTCTGGCATTCAACCAAACTTTTTCTCCAACTTCTATCACAGGTGCCGGTTTTCTTGACTGATCTGCCGCTTCCTTCTGGCTTGCTTGTGCATAAGCGATTTCTGCCCTGCATAAGTCATGCACCTCCTACAATCTGGTAGCGAGATGCTTGACACTTTCAGGGGTGTTTGACCTTCACCTAAGGTCTATGTCTGTCGCAAAGTGTGGGTGATATCCGTAGTTTGCATAGAATGGGCTAACTTTTGTTGTTGCCGAAACTTGATTGTTGTAGCTGAACTCTGCAAGGGGAAGCAGGGATGCCCAATCATCCTGCTGATAATGGCAATAAATCCGCAGATATTGTTCTAGAACTGAGTTTGTTCTTTCTGTCTGACTATCTGTCTAGGGGTTGTATGCCGTGCTGAGATTGCTTTTGATTTTCAGAACCTTGCACAGGGACTTCCAGAATTCTGAAACGAACTGGGTGCCACGGTCGGAGGTGATGTCTTTTGGCAATCCATGATGCTTCCATATATGATGTAGGTACAGGGTTGCTACATCTTCACTTGTTACTTTTTCCGTTGTAGGGATGTAGTGTGCCATTTTAGTTAGGCAATCCACTACTACAAGGATTGCATCATGTTCCTTGCTTGCTGGTAGTCCTACTATAAAGTCCATGGATATCAAATTCCAGGGCTTCTCAGGTACTTCCAAGGGTTTCAAAGTGCCGAATGGTGCATGTCTGACAGGTTTCGCTCTCATGCACGCTTTGCAATGGCTGATGTATCGGCTGATGTATTTTCGCAATCCTGGCCAAAAATAGTTCCTTGTGACCAACTCATATGTTTTGGCTCTTCCTGGATGTCCGGCGGCTATATGATCATGGTTCTGTCGGAGTACCTCCAGTTTTAGGTCTGGATCGTCAGGGATGTTGACTAGGTTGTTGTACAATAACAATCCTTCCCTGATCGCGTAATCTGACAGTTCCGCATATTTTGAAGATTTTTCTCCTTTCTGCAGGGCCTGCAGGATAGACTTCGTGGCGGGGTCCTTGTCATAAGACCTTTTGACTTTCTCTTCGAAATCTTGATTTCTCTCCACTTCCACTGTTGCTGAGAGAACATGCAGCTCTGGACTCTCTTGCAATGCAGGGTCCAAATTACGGGGTTGGATGACCATCTGTTCCTGATAAGCGAGACATTCATCCCCCTCCTTCGGAAGATCACCGGATCTTCTGGTTAAAGAATCAGGTTTTCCTCCCTGTTTCCCTGGTCGGTAACATATCTCAAAGTTGAACCTTGATAGGAACTCGGACCACCTTGCCTGTCGGCGATTCAACATTCTCTTGGTCATAAAATATTCCAAGTTTTTGTGATCCGTTATCACTTGAACTGGAAATTTCGAGTATGCAATATGTCGTTCCCACTCTGTAAATGCGAGAATAACTGCTAATAGTTCCTTGTCATGCACAGGGTAGTTGCACTGTACGGGGTTGAACTTCTTGGAGAAGTATGCCACTGGGTGCAAAACTTGCTTTCCATCCTCATGTTGGAATTTTTGGGAGAGGATGCCCGCTGCCACATGATCTGATGCATCTGTTTCCACAATAACCAGTTTTTCTGGGTCGAAGTGTCTCAGGGTTGGCGCTGATGTGAATGCTTTTTTGAGACTTATAAAAGCAGCGCTTGCTTCCTTCGTCCATTCAAACTTTTGGCCCTTTTTCAATAACTTTGTGATTGGTGATACTATTCTTGAGTATCCTCTGATGAATCTCCGGTAGAAGTTTGCGAACCCTAGGAACATCTGAATGTCCTTGACTGACTTTGGTGTTTCCCATCCAAGTACCGCTTCTACCTTCTTGCTGTCTATGGTGATACCTTCTGGGGAGATGATGTATCCGAGAAATTCCATTTTTTCGACATGGAATTCGCATTTCTCAGGTTTGCAATAAACTTTGTTTTCCCCTATCTTCTCAAGACCGTTTGCACATGGCTGATGTGTTCTTCCAGGGTTTTCAAAAAGATCAATATGTCATCTAGGTAGACAACACAGAAAATGTCCAAATGATCTTTTAGGATATCGTTGATGAACGCTTGGAACGTTGCTGGTGCATTTGTGAGTCCAAAGGGCATAACCTTATACTCATAATGA
Organism: Phymatotrichopsis omnivora; assembly: GCA_016880775.1. Classification (NCBI taxonomy): domain Eukaryota; kingdom Fungi; phylum Ascomycota; class Pezizomycetes; order Pezizales; family Rhizinaceae; genus Phymatotrichopsis; species Phymatotrichopsis omnivora. The sequence goes on from JABYPW010000657.1 coordinate 8,471, forward strand.
CCATACCTGGTGCAGAATGCAGTCTTCCATTCCTCACCCTCTGCAATTCTGACTGAATTGTATGCCTGTCTCAGATCTAACTTGGTATAGATCTTTGCTTCTTTCAATCGTTCCAATGTTTCCTAGATTAACAGCAATGGATAGCGATTTTTGATCGTGACTTTGTTAAGTCCGTGATAATCCACACATAGGCGGAGTGATCTATCCTTCTTTTTCACAAACAATATCGGTGCGCCAGCTGGAGACTGTGACTCCTTGATGAATCCTTTCGCTAGGTTCTCTTTCAGGTACTTTCTTAGCTCTTGCAGCTGTACCTCTGATAGTCCATAGGTAGGTAACCATGGTGGTTCACCTCCTTCGACCAGTGGAAGCCTGTGATCAATTTTTCAGTGTGGTGGTAAAGCTTCCACTTTCTCTTTGTCGAAGAGGTGCAAATATTCGTGGTACTCTTTTGGTACCAATTCCTCTGGTAGTACTGTGTCTGGTGTCTTCCCTTCCTCGATAGGTTCTGTGACACTAATGGTGTATAGCTTGCTGTCTTTTCTTGCTGCCATTTTCTCAAAAAGTACCACTCCAACTGTGGTGATATCGATTCCACTTCCCCCTTCCTCTTCCAGGAAGGTAAGCTGATTTCTCTTGAAATCCAATTGCACTTGATGGTGCTGTAGCCACTGCAATCCTAACAGGATGGGGCAGTCTGCTAACTTTATGATATAGAACAATGCTTGTTCTTTCCTTAGTCCAACCTGAATTTCTGCTTTGGTGACCTTGGTGATTTTTCTGCTGCTTGCTTGTCTTCCATCGACAACTGTCAAGGTTCTTGGGACCTCTAACTTTGATATAGTGAAATTGTTCTCTTTTGCAAATGTTTCATCCATGAATGCGAAAGCGGTTGCCCCTGTATCCAATAGGGCATAACACTCTACAGTGTTATTCAATGTTGCTTGGACTATCAAATGTTATCCTTCTGAAAACATTTGTGATTTTTCTGTTCTGGCGGCTTTCTGGGTATGGCTTTTCCCTTGGGTTTTCCTCAGAGCTAGACCACCATCTAGTTCTGACTCTTGGAGTTTCCCGACTGGATTGTGATGGTTGCCACTTTCACGCTAGTGGTCTTTGACTCTTTGCTGGTTTCCTTCTTTGGGCAGTTCTTGGTGTAATGTCCCTCTTTGCCGCAACTGAAACACAAGCCTTTGTTTTTGTGGTGATCCCTCTCTTCCTGAGTAATCTTTTCTTTTTCCCGGTGTTGTCCCTTCTGGTGGTAGGTGCTGAACTTTTTCTGTTTCTTGAAGCCTTGCTTCCGCTGTTCTTCTCAGGACTTGTTGGCAGGTTTCTCTTCCTTTTTCAGGATTGACTCAAGTTGACTCTCCAACTGGATACATAGTTGTATGAACTCCGAGTATGTCCTAGGGAGGTTTGACTGATAGGCCAGGGCTTCATAGATCTTCCCTTTCAGTCCCTTCTTGAATAGGAGTATCCTCATCCTTTCATCCTCAGGTAGGTTGGTGTTGAATACAAGACCATCAAAGTCTGCACAGTACTCAGACACGTTTCCTTTCTGTCTGAGGTTTTCCAGTTGCTGGTAAGCTGTATTATCCTTGTCTGGATCATCATACGCTTTCCTCAAGGCTTCTTCAAAGGCTGACCATGTTTCCTCAGGTTCCTTTTCATTTTTGGAATTTTTCATCCTTCTGGCAATATACCATTTTTGCGCTGGTCCCTTCAAAAATGATGCTGCCCACTTAATCTTATGGCCCTCATTCTCGAATCTGTCCTCATTGACCTCGAAGGTGTCCATACACCTTGTGATGAATAGGTATAACTCAGCGTGATCCTTCCCATCGAACACTTCCTTGAGCTTTGCTAGCTTGGGCATTTCTCGTGCTTGTTGCTCCTCTTCCAGTTTTTGTTGTAAGTTGTCAATTCTTAACTGGAGTGTGACCCGCTCTTGTCTCAGGTTTTTGAGTTGCTCACTTTCTGGTACTCGCTCCTTCTTGAGACTTTCGATTTGTTGCTGATCCACAACTTGTTGCTGTTTTAGGTCCTCGATCTCTTATTCTTGATCAACACTGGAGTTGTAGTGCTCTCTGATCTAGTTCCTGATCCTTTGGTACTGTAGAACGGCGTGTCCTTTATTGAGGTTGTAGATATCTCGCCAGGACTGTAGTTCTTCTAGGCCTGGGATAGGATATGCTTCTTCGATATCCTCAGGTGGGTCTGGAAGTTTTTCCCTGGTAGACATTGACTAATGCCTGTGACTCTTTGCTGCTAGGAACTCGTCGATGCTAGGGTCTAGGACTGCAAGTAGGAGGACTCTGAGTTTGTCGAGCTGGACTGGGGTGACAGGGTGGTTCTGATGTAGCATAACAAGATCGTCTTTGTACAGATAAAGAACAATCTTATCTTCGCTCTCCTGGTGTACCGGTTGTGTCTGCGAGAATAGTGACTTCAACTGCAAGGTTGTCAACCTTAGATTTCCTAAGATATTCCAGGAATTTGAGGGCGGCGTCTTCTAATTCCTCATCTAGGAGAAAACTTGCGGTTACGGTGTCCGTATCTGACCACAGGCACAAGCGTAGCACTGGTGCTTTTCCTGGGTCTGGGGTGACTGTTACCACTTGTTGTACCTGGTACTCAGTGGTTGAAGTAGACTCTGTGGTTCCAATGGTCATCACAGTGATAGTCTTTGCAGAAGAATCCGTGGATTTGCCCATCGCAGTTTCTGATACAGAAACCCTTTTTCCACTGTGGCCTGGTTCCCTTCTCAAGTTCCTGTTGTTCCCTAGTTTTGCAGCATAGGTGGTGGTCGACAGGGTTGACTTTGCAACGGCAGATACTGCACCAAACTTTCTGAGCCTTTGCCGGTCTCTCAGAAAATATCTTTGGTGATGCTGGTCTCTGTGCTGGCCTAGCCTAGACCTCTGGATTGAAATGGACTCTGCGATTCCTCTTCTGGGGGGTGGGATATGCAGGTTTTTAGGTTCTTCTGGAGGAAGCAGGTTCTTGTCTCGTACTAGCCTGGTAATTTCCTCGATAGTGAACTGGGGTTCCTCTCCTTGGAAGTTCCAGTTGACTGGGGATAACATCCAATGTCACCTAAACTCTCATGTATCTTCTTCGATGGTGATTTCTAAAAAGACGCAGTATACTGTAAAGGGCAACTTCTTCAGCGATACAACTCATTGCTACGTCTGTATCGGGGTTTTGGGTAAATCAGGATAGAAGAAGATACACAACTCTTTGGAGGACTGAAGAGATGCGCATTGAGCGAGGCAACAATGTGCTGAAGGTTTGTGGGAATAACTCTTTATTCCGAAGGTGTATACTTAAGATACTGCGTAAAGAAGAAAGAGAAAGGAAATACAGGACCGCAAGATTTCCTTCTCTTTTATACCAACCGCCAAGAGTACTGCCTCCCTTCTAGAGCAGTCTCTATAAAACCTGTTTTGTTCACATGACCCTCTTCCATACGTCACTCAATCTAAACACTGTTCTCATGACCTCTGTAAGGCAGAGAGCTAAACACGAGTGAACATACATGACCGAGTGATAATTCATGATTCATAACGTGGAATTCCAAAGAACATCACTAACAATAGGAGAATACAACAAGTAGGAAAGTACATGACTTATCTTGTCCTCCCTCGGATCACTGATGTACGGACGGGGCATCGCACTCATTTAAGAGCATATGACATAGTCGCATAACACAGGAGCGATCTCGCTAAGTACTGTCAGGGTAACCCTTCATACAGCCATTGTGGTCATCGGTCGCATTCGCTTACAGGGACTGAACCAGTAATTAGGCAACCCTATACGGTCGGGGAAAACTCGCTTACGCTACAAAACCCGCGACCAACCGGTAATTCGTGGTATGGAATGGGATGAGTGGGATTTGAACCCACGACCTAGGAAAGTACATGACCACGGTTCATTACATTATAGGAATATGTCATTTTGTCTTTTCCAAGGTATATAGAGATTATAGTTTCACTAGATACACTACTAGGTATGTACTAACCTTTACCTCTATAGTAGGAATAACTTCCAGGAGGTTAAGTCCACTGTTTAGATTTATCTAAGGCTGAGATTAATTAGAAGACTTCTTATAGTTTATTCTTTTTGGGAAGTATAGATTCTATTTCTGCAATATTAGTAGGATCCAGGGACTTGGTTTTGGAAACAGATATGGTACCTAGTTTTTCTAAAATTGGAATTTAATTAAGGGAAGCCAATTTTAACAATGGCATTTATCCAATCCTAAACCAAGTTTGGTCTCATAGTCTGGAGTAGTTTAGAAGAAAAGTTAAAAACTTAGCCACTGAGTATATAGATCATCTTTCCTAGCACAAGTAGGATTTAGGGAAAATTCCTGCACTCCTATTTACTATTCAGACTATAGACTCTAAGCTATGTATCTTACCATTATAGCAGTATATTTACAATGACCAGAATATATGGATAATTAAGGATAAGATAAACCCATCTATAGATATGTGAATTTTGTTCTAGAAAGTCATAATTGTACAGACTATACTCAAATAGTTATTTTTGTAAGGATCTATATAACCTAAAAATCTAGAAAAAGCTTGTATAGCTAATGATTATACCTTATATAATTCAATTATAGAACTCAATAGCTATCCATTTGTACAATATTAATACTTCCTATTTTTCTTTCAAAGTAGTCATTAGTTTAGAGTATAGATGGTAATCATATGTATATATAAACATTTATAGATCTAAATTCTATAGTATATACTACTTTTGAGATATTCCAGCATCTATAGGTCTCAAACTGTATGTGTTTTAGTTTGAAGAATACACTAATAAACTGGGCAAGAAATTGTAATGTCTTATTCAGCAACCTCTAATTTAAGGAGAAGATAGTGTCAAATTATGTCGATGATATCTTAGGGGGTGAGGGAAAGCAGGATGGTTATATAGGGCAGATTATGGATATTAAATAGTTTTTGAAGCAGGTAAGGCTAAAAGAGTGATATGGAGATCAGTGTAAGTTTAAGTTGAGGAATATACATGTGGGGTAGTCAGAGATACAGGTATTATGTATGGTTTATTTGCTGAATGGTGTTTGAAAAGCTAAGTATCTTGTGGATATAGTTTAGGCACTGAAATATCCTACAATGGTTTTACATATTTGCAGTCTATTAGGTCTATTAAATGAATTTTGGGAGCAAGTTCCTGGATATATAATATAAGGTTCTAGGCTTTCATTATTGATGCCTATATCTAGGCACTTGCATCTCCTAGTAGAGGTAGTCATAGAATGTAATAGTATTAGGGCCTTATTTTAAGGGCTAATACTTTTGATACCATTTGTTCATAGGCAGAAAACATATTACTATAAAGATACCTCTATCAGTACATATGCTAAGTCAGTACCTGGTAGCTTATCTATGATTATCACTAGAGTTTATACATCAAGATAGGTTAGAGAAGGAGATTAAATAAGTATGTATTTTGCATTATCTTGTATTACCTCATATAATATAACTCAATGCACTTTCATTTATCTATGCATGTGGAAAATTTGTAGAGTAGCTAATAGCTATACAATTCATTCAGTGTACAGATATGCAGCTAACAAATTGTTGCTTTATACTCATATATCACATAGTCCTGATCTCAGTTGGTACTAATTGGCACTTCAAGAATAAAACTTTACAGTTAAATACATACAAGGGTCATGCATAATCACTGATTCTTTTTCATAGATAGTTGTTATTCTAGGGGGCAAGAGTGAGGTAATAACAGTCTTTAATATACTCTTTAGTGAAGATATTAGCAAGTTAATTCATGCTGCTAAATAGGGAGAATTCAGGTTCTGGACCTACCTTATTTACAGGCTTCACCTCTATTTACCATGGTCATAGGCGATTTAGGTAGTAACTTATTTACCTATGATGATAGCATTACTTCTATAGAACTATACTTCTTATATGCTTGGTTTAACGTAAAACTAACAGGGACACTTCTATGTTACAACTTGATGCCAGCTGGAAATTCAGCAGTAGCTAGAAATTTGGTGAAGGTTGATATATATAAAAGTAAGTATTTGAAGATGAAGTTCAATTGGATGGTATCAAGCTATAGCTATTACCTACAACACTACAAAGGGAGTCTCATTTGGGGGATAGAGTTTCAGTATCTCTATTATCCCTTGAAAGTACTAAAAGGGTGAATCTTATAGTTTTCCAGAGACCTCTAAGGTATTTAGTATATAGTAACCTCCTAGCTGATAGTAGAGTAGCTAGAGCATTAAGTAGGATAGTGAAGAAAATAGTATTGTAGGATGAGAGTTTATGGTTAAGAGTAAGAACTACAGTCTAAGGGATTTCTGGAGGTGAAGAGTTGAAGGGTATTTTAAGGCAATTACATTAGAGAATGAGGCAGTGTAGAGTTGCATTGATGTACACTTATTTTAAGAAGCAATATTGGATTTTAGTAGTGGCTACATTAATTAAATGATATATGCTTACCTATATAGCAAGTTAGGTATTTACTTTGGAGAATTAGTTTTTATACCTAGGTTATTCCCTACAACCTTTGGATGTCTTTTGAAATTGGAGAATTGATTTTGTACTCCCTTTCCCCTATATCTAGAAACCAGATCTACATGTTATTATTGTAGTAGATTATTTACATAGATAGACTGAAGTGAAGGTAGTTAAGGATAATACTCTAGAGACAGCAGCCAAATTCTTATATGATAAGATTGTTCCTTGATATGGCATCCTAGAGGCAATCCAGTTATATAATAGGAGTTATTTCATTAATCCTATTATCAAGGCACTTACTTATATTCTGGTGAATAGCACAACTTATTAGCCTTAGAGTAATAGTTATGTAGAGAGAATAATTATGAGCTTGAAGGTAATGCTGAAGCAAATAGTCTCCAAAATTCCTATGGTGGATAGGAAATCATCTTAGGTACAAGTGCTTAGTTCTATTTTTTAGGCCTATCATTCTATACCATACAAGGTTACTCAACTCAGTCCAGTGAAACTTGTTTTTAGCTAAGAACTGAAGTTACCAATAGACCCAACATTAGCTTCAGATATCCTGGATACTACAGGAGAATATCAGTAATTAGCTCTGCTTTAACTTTAGTTGCTAGAAGATATCATCATAAGACTGTAAGAGATCAAGGTGAAGAACCAGGAGCAGTGTATGTAGAAACAGTTTCATGTTATTCAGTGTGTTTGGCTACATGATACAGAATATAATAAGCGATTTGCAACATTATTTGCATATAGATAGAAAGGACCCTTTTTTATTCTACAGTCTATAATAAAAGGGTGTATAGAATTTGGACAGATCTTAAAATTACTAAGAAATATTTAACTATTATTACTAGGCATGTGAATTCAAATGCTTACACAAATTTGTAGCTTTATATGAGTGTCTTCTTTGCTCAGTCATAGATTCTATAGTGGAAGTAGATAAGATAAGGTTTAGAATTGGAAATAAAGTTATAAGTAGTATGGGGGATATAGAGAAGGGGTGTTTATGATTGAGGGTAATAGTAGTTATGATATGATTATATACATTATTAGTATTTTTATAACATTGGAGGATAGTTAAAACTGTAACTTAATAGTTTATATTTTGTAGGTAAGGTGAGGATAGTCTAGTGGTATAGCTATCCTAGTGTCATTATATAGTAATGCAAAATGTTGTAGGTTTAAATCCCACTTATACCACTCCTAATATACTACAATTTCCTAGTTTATCGCAGGTTTTGTAGTGTAAATGAGTTTTCCCTGACTGTATATAGTTCCCTAATTACTAGTTAAGACCATATAAGTAAATATGATTGATAATTATAATAGCTATATGAAGGTTACTGTAATTGCACTTAGCAAGTATTGCTCATATATATATAACTATATCTTTGTCCTTAATTGGATGTACACACCCTGTCAATACAATAGTGACTGAAGGAATACAAGGTACTAGTTTATGTTTTGTAGGTTACTTTTAAATAGTGATGTTTGCTTATGAGAATTTTGAGTAGTTGTATTAGTAGTGGTTAGTGTGTAGTTCGATGACTATTCCTTCTATAACATGTAGTAGACTCTCTATCTTTTCTTTTATAGATAGATATTTTCTTATTACTAATAGGTCATAAATTAGTAAATAGATAGATAACTATTATAAGGATTTCTTTATAGGATATCATTTAGGTTTTGTATGTTACTATGAACATTATGTTTTCAGCCACTACCTTTAGAGGGGGAGGTTTTCTAGAAGGGAGGGTCTATAGAGACTTAGCTACTATAGCCCTTATATAGTAAAGCTATGGCAACAAAAGATCATTATTCTTCTTAGTACATATATACCAACAGCAGACAAATGCAATTGTAATATTAGCTAGGGCCTGGACTAGTACTAATGTTGGTATATACTAGGAGGGATGATGATATATTCTCACCATAGCTCTGCTATATAAGGGGTATGATAACTAAGATACCCCTTCTAGAAAAAGTCAACCTCGAAATGTAGTTACCAAAAATATGATGTTCGTAATGATATATAAAACCTGAATAATATCATATGAAGAAGTCCTCCTACAGTAATCTATCCACATACCCACTTACAACCAATATGCAATAAGTAAATATCTATAAAGAAAAGATACAGAGTCTACCATATACTATCCCAAGAATTGTGACAGCTCACCCTATATGAATGTATCAGTCTTGGTAAAGATACCTCAGGTATGCTTTGCAAACATTACTGAGTGAACTCAGATATCTTGGCTAAATGAAAGCTCAACTGGAATGATATCTTTCCTATAAGTTCAGGGCAGACTTCTAGGAGTAGAAGAGAGTAAAGATGAATATATTCTTCAAGGCTTGAAGATAACTCAAGGCTTTCACAATGTTGATCATAAGAGGACAAGGTAGCTATGTGCTAATGAAGAAATGATAGGAGAGACAAGATAAGAGATGCTCTTTTCCCCTGAGTTACACTCTCTACCAGGTTAGCACTATGTATGAACTATATCAAATAGCCTAGCTAAGAGAAGGAGCGATATATTACTAAGCACTGTTAGGGTAACCCTTTATATAGCCAGAGACAAGATAAGACAGAACTGCTTGCTTAAATACTCTTCCTTCACCTGAGATGATAAAGAGATGATAAAGGAAATAGAAACCTAAAGAAACCATTCCTCAATCTAGACCATCCCATAATTCCTAATCGCTGAAAGCTGTAGAAGAGTCTACAAAGGACAGGATGTAATTAGTACTTGATTTGACTATGATTGCCTATTACCCTCTTGGACCTCACTCCTAATTAGTGATAGTCTCGAGCGATATGAGTCTGATCACATAATCATAACCTCATGGCTAACTAGGCCAATGTCGTATCATACTATGAGCCAATCACATGGTAAATGTGGGGATAACTTCCTGTGCCTAGTTAGGGCTAACGGCAAAGCCACACCATGCTACACCATGCTATGAGGTCATGTGACAGAGGATCCTCTCTGGACCACTTGATTCAATGGTGAAGGACTAGAGATGGCATACTCATATGTTGACAATCTAAGCGTAACCTCCATCATAGTACATCGTCTCAGGTACCAATGATGTGACCACTACCTGTGTTCATAACACTACACCCCTTATAAGGCACATGGTCCCTATGTACATAGGAGTCAGCTTTATGTCGATTTTTCAACTATCCCTCAGAGTAACTGGGACTGGTAACCAGTTTCCTCCAGCCTATAGGGGGAGATCATCTTAACTCAATAGAGCTTTAAGGGGACTCAGGACCATGTGATGGTCATAATAGTAATACCCAGCTAGATTGAAGGGAAACCAACTATGGAGGAAAGAGTAACTATACATGACTCAATTCCTCCATCTCCACTTGTATGGTATAGCATTCTCTGACTTAGTAGCTTTTGACTCTACCTCAAGATAGGCCTGTCAAAAGGTCAAGAGAGCATTGATAGGTTCATCATTAACTAGCAGTGACTCTAAGGGTTACCATGATCCTTTATCCCAAGAGTATCCTTCCTACAACACTGAGTATTCCACATATTTAGTCTTCTGATTATTTCGAACCTTAGCGATTTCTAAGATAAAGATGTAATTTTCACCCTCCTCAATTTCTGGAGTAGGAGGAGGATGAATACGGAAATAGCCAGAGATGTAGTAGGGTTTAAGCTTAGAAATATAGAAGACAGTGTGGATCTTCTAGGAGAAGGGAAGTTTAAGCTTGTAGGCCTAAGATCTGATGGGTTTGATTATCTCAAAGGGGTCTACAAACTTGGCTACTAACTTGCAGGACAGTCAGGAGGGGTTAATATTATCTTACTTAAGGAGAATGTGGTCACCAGGCTTGAGAGCCAAGAAGGGCAGGTGAGACTTGTCATACCATACAACTATCTTTTACTAAGTAGTGAAAAGATGTTGCTAGATGGTAGTCTATTCTTGAGTGAGAGCCTCACTTCCCTGATAGGTAGTGATAGTTTAGATGGTGTCAAGTGAAGAGTGATATCCATAATTAGCAAAGAAAGGGGATACCTAGGTAGAGGATGACTTAGCATTGCTGTATACAAACTCTGATAGGGTAAGAAAGAAGACCCAATCCGATTGCTCAAAGTTGACATATGCGTGGAGGTAGGCTTCTAGGACCTGATTAAGCCATTCTATTTATCCATCTATTTAGGGGTAAACAGTAGTGATCTTTGATAACTGAACCCCAAGGTTATCCATCACATAAGCCCAAAAGAATTCGAACTTGGGGTCACAGTCAGAAACGATGTTAGCTGGCAAGCTGTATTATTTCCAAATCTCATGAACAAAAGCATTGGCTAGGTACCTAGAGTTGACATTATGGCTAAAGGGTATGAAGTGAGCCATCTTGGTGAAATGATCAACTATCACCTACACTTGGGTGAAGCTATCAGAAGGAGGGAGGTCTATTACAAAATCTATGGAGATCGATTCCCATGGCCTATAGGGTATCTCCAATAGAAGTAGCTGCCCATAGGCCTTGTATTAGCAGGCTTTGTTCTATTAGCACTGGTCACACACAGAGATATACTTGGCTATATCCTGCTATTGGTGTATCCAGTAGAAGTCTGTATCAACAAGATCAAAGGTCTTATCTCAGCTTAAGTGGCCTGCTGTAGGGTGATCATGCCCAGACTTGAGAACCTTAGTACAGAGAGAAGGGGGGATATACCACAAACCATTCTACATTAGAAGGCTATCATAAACCAAGTAGGGTTCCTGTGGCGAGCTCAGAATGCATTGGCATTCAGGGTCAGTAGCAACAGCTTCTCTTAAGTCCTAGTAAAAGGAAGGATTGAGCAAAGTGTATGATTTCTTAATTGTAGTAATATACTGTCCTTTCTTAAGGAAGAGAAGACTGAGCTCAGGTGCCCCCTCTGTAGGGACATGGTCCCTACATTTACTCAAAGCATCAGCCATGTCATTGGACTTACCTGGCCAATATACTACCTGGAAATCGATGGTGCCTAATTTCTCCATCCACTAGGCCTATCTCCTAGAGATGAGTTAAGTGGTCGCAAAGTACTCCAGGTTCTTATGGTCTGTTATCACTAGCACTGGATGAGCCATTCCCTTATACCAATGTCACTACTGCATATACAGGTAGTTAAATACTACAAGTATTTCCTTGTTATAGATCTCATAGTTCTGCTGCACAAGTTTAAGTTTACAAGAGTAGAAGGCCAAAGGGTAAACAGAGCTATTAGGAAACTGGTGTGACAGCATACCCCTAAGGGCAAAGTCACTGGCATCAGTTTCAGCTTGCAGTGGGATTTGAGAATCATTGTAGACAAGGATAGGAGTAGAGGTGAAGAGGGCCTTAAGAGTGCCAAAGGTAGATTACTGCATAGACCTCTAGGTCCAGGGCTGGTCTTGCTTGGTAAGGTCTATAAGGGGTATGGTAATCTTTAAAAATCCTTAGATGAAGACCTGATAAAAGTTTGCCAGGCCTAAAAAGGAATGGATGTTGTGAACTGTAGTAGGAGTTAGCCAATCTTAGACAGCTTGAATTCTATCCTCGGAGATGCTAATACCCTTATCAGAGATGATAAACCTAAGGAATTCAACCTTATAGACTACGCAGATGTACTTGGCTGGCCTAAGGGCCAGTTTATAGTAATCCAAGCACTTGAGGACTTTATAGACAAGTTGGTCATATTCTTCCTTAGTGGTAGCATAGATTAGGATATCATCCTGATAGATAAGGATACCTAGATCTAGTATGTTCTAGAAGATTGTCTTCATCATTTCCTGGAAGACAGTAGGGGTATTGCAGAGACCAAATGGTATTACCAAATACTTGTACTGGCTATAATGAGTGCGAAAAGAAGTTTTCCACTTGTCACCCTTGGCAATGTGAATGAGGTTATGGCTATTCTTAAGGTTGAGCTTGGTAAACCATTTTACGTTATCTATTCAGTCTCAGAGTTTACCCATAAGGCTCAGAGGATAGTGGTTTTGAACAACAATCTTGTTCAAACGCTGGTGGTCGACACAAAGGTAAAGGGAACTATCAGCCTTCTTCATGAACAGGATAGGAGCACCTACAGGAGACTTAGAGGGCCTTATCTTCCCCTTCTTAATCATTAAATCAAAGTACTCATGCAGGGCCTAGTGCTCAGTTTCAGAGAGATAGTAAAGTATGCCCCAGGGAGGAATCATTCCTTCCTTTAAGTCAATTTTGTAGTCCTATTCCTGATAGGGAGGGAGTGAGGAGGCCAATTGTTCAGAGAAGATAGTAGGATAGATTTGTTCCCACTTATCACCTTCAGAGGTTGAGGAGATGGAAGACTAGATGAAGAGCTCAGTGAACTTGCTAATAGGAGCTCAAGTCATAGTGGTACACCAACGATAGATAACTCCTTCATTGGCTAGGGTGTTCACCCCCCCAAGCAGCCCACCACCGACAGCCTCAGTATTGGCGTAGAAGTTATTATCCTTTATTAATTCGAATGCAGAGGCCATTTAGACAGAAGGCATAACAAGATGGTTCTTGCATTTAGAGGAGGGGAATCCTATGAGAACTGCCCAGTCATAATCGACCTGTAGTTTGTGATCTTGGAACCACTTAATAAAAAGATATATATCCACATCTGGAGGCATAGGACCAACATTGAAATCAATAAGTTCATGATGGTTAAGGACCTATATTTGAAGTTTAGGAGTGTAGTACCTGTTACAGATAAGCTGTACCAAGTGGTCTACCTAGTTACCAGAACATGTGCAAGTCAATTGTTAGGTATGTCAAACCTGTGATCACTTCTTGAGTCACGGAACCATGTGACGAGTGTTGTCGCCATGGAGCTTTGACTAAGTGAAGTGAGGCATTGACAACATGACATACATGGGATTAGATATACGCGATCGATGACAGGACTCGTCACCCTGATCTCATCATAATATGCTAATCGGTCGCATCATTAGGGGATAGGACTAGAGGAGCTCTCTCCAAAAAGTCCTGAATGATCAAGCCAAACTCTTCCTTCGATTCTTCGATTGTGAAACTAATCTCCTTATAGAGAATCATGAAAGAGCAAGGAAATCGGGATGGAATGTTTCTTTGGGTTTCGTTTCATTTGTAAAAGGTTCTCTGGTTCTACTTAGTCAGAATTGGGTATTTAAGAGGGAGTGGATGAGCAATGTGTTTTGTTTTTTCTTCTTCTCTCTCTAGCTATGTTAAGGCAGGTGTCTTCTGGTACGGAATATGGATGGGTAAAGTGCAAGTGCCACTCAACAGAGAAACGTATTACTGAGTAAACTCAGATATCTCAACGTGTTCTAAGTCTGGATCCACAAATACACTTTCCTACGTCGTAGAGAAGAGAGAGAAGATAAAGCGTTGTTTAAGAACGAATATATTCTTAAG
>JABYPW010000658.1:0-22376 GCA_016880775.1 Phymatotrichopsis omnivora
GAGGAAAAAAAAAAACAAACAAAAAAAAAAAAAAAAAAAAAAAAAAAAGTGACTTTTCTACAAGTTGCACATATGTACATGAGGCCATTTACAAGTAGGAAATTGAAAGAGTAAGGATGAGACGTGCCTAATAAAATTTCGCACACTATCTGGAAATAGTGGTGCGATTGAAATGAAAAGAATTTCCAGAAAAACATCATACGTTTTCAAAAGAATCTACCACAGATATTCGTCTTCCGTCTGTTCATAATGATTTGAAATTATTCGCAACTAGCTACGAGGATGTTAATGACCCATATTAACTACCCCTCTAACGAAGGAAACCATAACAATTCGCACTCCTTTGACTTAGAACAAACTGGCTTCCAGGACCTATCCCAAGTAATGATTCCAAGGTGTAAAGCCCTCAAACCGTATTTCAGGGTAAACTTGTACACGCAGTCATGCCGACCCAGAGTTTGAGGCGTTATGTAAAACTCAATAGGAAATTGTAGTTACTAAACATCAACGATTAGTTATACTTCTTGATCTATTAGTTACTTTGCGGTTTCCTTTATAATTTGCAATTGGAGTGTGATTTTGTCATTCTAGTTACTGCAAAGTCGGGTCGACTTCTGAAAGTGAAGGAATCTCCAAAGTTGATATGCCTGCAAATTGTGACTTCCAGCATAATACTGCGTGGTCGTTCCCCCAAACCACCACGGAGGAATGAGTTCCAGTTCAAGTAAGCGACAGGGCTTCTTAGCTAAGAAGATACCGCACTTGACTTTTCGAGGAACAAGCCCTTCTTTATGCCACCCCCGAAAAAATTCTCGGACTAAAAATTACGTGGTTAGGCGTTATTGCCAGAATGGGGAGGCAAGAAGGACTAAAGTTACACTAGCAACTAAAAATGGAAAAGTTTACCACTAACAATTGCACTAGAAGGCCATGACTAGTGCAAGGAATTTCGCCAGGAATTTTAGATAGAATACCCAGACTTAAAAGTTATCGCTAGAATGGCAAGGCTCTAAGGGACTACAGCCACACTAGCTGTTAAAATGGAAAGGTTTACTGCTAAGAATTTTACGGCAGCAGTTTCTGGAGATATAAATGAGAGATTCTATTTCTCAGGTTTCACATTACCGATATTCAACCTTTGCATCCTCGGATACCGCCCTGTCCCCCCCCTGCCAGCCAGCACCAGGTATAGGCATGATCCACCAAGTTTTGTTACCTTTACATATCAAGTAAATACAAGTTTATTCCTTGCTTACATATGTAGTTCATCACATTAGCCAAGTTGACCATTCTTCGACAGTGGCCAAAAAAGCTTCTGAATTGAGAAATTCAATGTTCAGGTTAAGTACCTATAATAATCCTAAGTAATAGCCAAGCACACTCCCAAACTAGTCCTCTTGACCAGATATAAGAACTTTAGCTATACTCAAGTATATTTGGTATTGTAACCAAACTTAATTAATGTAATACATCTTTAACCAATATATACTAGCTAATAGTTTGTACTAAAAACCCTAGATTTTACCTCTCTACTCATCATAGCAACTATCAGCTATCAAGAGAATTCTAGGATATGGTACATAAAAATATTTGTAAAAATATGCTCAATTATTCCTGATCTAAAAACAATAAAAAACTCAACTCTTAAAATACTTCCTGTCAAAAATAATAATCAACTAATAATAACTAGGTCCCTTAAGTAAGTGTTTTAATTATAAACAACTGTGGCTTATTATTATTCGATAATTTAAAATTCATATTAAAAAAAGATTGTATATACAAACCCTTAGTCAAAAGTATAAATTATTATAAGTTAACAAAAATGGACAAAGATAAAGATATATGATAAACTGCACACTTGAAACCCTAGTATATATATATAAAGTACTCTCAAAAATATAATACTAGAATATATATATATCATCTTCCCTATAAGCTAAATTATATATAAGATATAGGGAATAAAATTATATATATTCTATTTATAATCTTTATCTACCAACTTATGAAGACTCTTTAGTTCCCTTCAATACACTATAATTTGTACAGGGTGTATACACTTGATTATGAGTAAGAATATAATTGCATATTGTAGGAGCATGAGGTTGTACCTTTATTCACTAAGTGCTCATATTTATATTCAAATTCCCTTATTCACTAAGTGATATCAGTGTAACCCTTATATAGCCATTATAATCATTAGTTGTATTCACTTATATAGACTTAACTAGTAATTAGGGAACTATACATGGTCAGAGAAAAATCCCTTATACCACAAAATACACTACTAACTGAGAAATCCTAGTATAGTAGAGGGAGTAGAATTTGAAACTATAATATTATACATTACTCTACAAAGACACCAGAACAGCTATACCATTAGGCTACTCTCCCCCTAGTATATTATGAACACTCTCTATTCCCTCTACACTTTCCTCTTCCTCTCTATTTTTATCATCCTCATCCTTACCTCTCACTATCCTTTTAACTAATAGTACAAAAAATTTATTATAAGCTACTTTAAGCATGTCAGCTATATTAATAGACCCTATATCAAGTATAATATTTATGTATTCTAGCCTCATATTTTAAGGTATTCATCCTTTTCTATAAAGCTTTACAGATCATAACTAATTATCATATTTAGGAAATATATATTATCTCAGTGAAGATAAATGATAGTATAGTATACTAGGCTTTCATTATCACTCTAATAATAGATATCAGTAGATAAATCTAATTAAAATATGGTAATAGGTTACTGAAAAAAGTTTACTTATTAATTTTTGACTATAGTAAGTTTATAAACTATAATATGTATAGAGATATGCCTTTATACAATTCCTTCTATACAATGAGAAGTCAAAAGGTAAATTACCTAAGACTAGGAATATATTAAAAAGTAACTAATTTACTACTTTCTCTAGATAGCTTTTATGTAGAACTTAATAGGATTTAAAGATACTACAAGAACTTATATCTCTTCTATTTGTAAGATAAGAAATAATTTTAATAAAGACTAGGAGACTTTCCTCTATTATATAAGTAAGTTGTAATAAAAAGTCCTACTGCCATATATATAAAGAGCATATACTTCCTATATATATGATTTCTATCATAGTATATATAATTGCTAATAACAAAGTTTTATAAAGTATTAGAAAGTGAGAACAAATGACTGAAAATATAGCATTAGTGCTTTAATCAGTGTTAGAACCCTATTAATTTTTTTCCTTCTTTACTTTATATAGGAAAATTCTCTAATAATACTTAAGTTATTATATAAAGAGTCCTAGTTAAGGAATGATAAAATTTAAGTATCGTAATAGGAATGGGAAATTTTTAGCTACAGTCCTAATAACAATTTTCTAACTTTGCAAGCTTTTCTTTTTCTATTCTTTTTACTTTTACTTTTTTCTATTGTTTCCAAAAGAAACATAGGTTAGCAACTAAAAAAATCCCTTTTTCTTAATGGTACCTATTCTGTTACAGAAAAGGAGCAATTTCAAAAACCTTCCTGCAATATTATCTATTATTAAATTCACTGCAAAATGTTGCTATAAGTTTATGAAGCATTTGGTACTATCAGGTAATGGTTGCTCAAATAGTCTCAATCATAATATGCACCAGCAGTATTTTTAACCCCTCCTTTATGCTACTCAAGTACATGCAATACTAAGTACAATGTAAGACTAAGAAAAAATTCCACCATCAAAAAAAATATACCTACAAGTATTCTTTTTGATATAGATACATTTGTGTACAAGCTTTTGTTTGGTATACATCCATAACAGGTGCATCTTATGTAATCTTTTTATCCCAATTACGGTATGTTGCTCGAGTTTTGCAGATAAATACTGTTTCATATAAGGCAGCTGGATTGAAGTTGTATGACCCAAAAGCCTAGAAGTCTGACTTAATCACTGCACAAAAGTATTAGATAAATAAATAAATAAACAATAGCATTTTGACTGTATGCCATTTGAGTTAATTGATGGAAAGAGGAAGAGAAAGGCTAAACAATCAAAGAAATGAATAAAAGATGCGTAGAGTTTCCATGAGCAGTACTGCTGCCAATAATGCTGCTATCCCAGATACGGTATTATTATAGCAGGTGTCTTCATAATGGTAAGGCTTGGTAAAACGTAAGTGCTACTCAATAAAGAAATGTATTACTAAGTAAAGTTATATATCTCAATAGCTCTAAGTCTAGATCCACATATACATTTTCCTACAATGAAGGCGAGAGAGATAGAACAAAGTTTGATAGTAAGAATAAATATATTCTTAAGGCTTGTAGCTAGTCTGTAGACTGAAGAGAGAAGGAAAGGAAAGACAATAGAAGATGATAATGATGATGATTTATTCTTTATTTTCTAAACTACTCTTCATAGTTTACAAAAGAATCTGCATGTAGTCAGAGACTATGGCATGCCCAAAAGTGAATCAATAAAAGAAATAAGAAACCACCAGATCACAACCTTTTCCTCCCCTAGAAACTTCCTAGCCTATAGCATAAGATTTGAAAAAGAAAGTATATGTCTCCCTCCTCTTGAGAAGTTCCCTACCACAAAAGTTTCGATCAAATGTGATAAAAAGGAAGAAGAAAAGTAAAAGAAATAAACACAAAGAAGGTCCTGCAGATGGGATCTTTGGTTTTGAAAAGTGATCAGAGAATTTCGTGTTCTGCATTCATGTAGTCCTACTCTAGGCAGTTGTACTATGGGCATCTTCAGTTATGAGCATAGCTCTTTTTATCTAATTTTAGGGGTTTTGAAGGTGGTAGGCTCGCTATTCTATCTTGGGTTCTTGTAGACTGGTGTGAGCTCAGTTTGTCTGAAGTGTCCGAAGATAAACACTCTGTTTTAGGATTGTAGATACTTAAGGTCCTAGGCCTGACTTCGAGAATGAGGTCACAGTGGCCTAGGTTGCTGAGATGTGGGAGGACTCATATACCTAGAAGTGGTGCTTACTTATAGAGGTAGAGATCTTTAGTAACTAGGTCAAACATTTCATTAACAGTCAGCAGTAGGACATTTGTGTCGATGTTATATACTGTGATATATGTATTAGTTAGGGCTAGCTTGATCAGGCCATATAACTATTCTGCGAAAGTTTATATAGCATCTTTAATGGCTGGGAAGTATGGGATGTACTCATTGATGTGCACATTGTGGGGGCTGTATAGGCTTATGACCCATCTTTAGTCAGGGTCGATAAGGAAGTGTCCCTTGGTGTGATGAATACAATGCCACTAGAGCTCTAAGGTGATGACCTCCTGGAGGCCATAGGTTGACAGTCTTGGGTAGCTAGGGGAGCATTATTTGGTTGGGTGTAGAAAGGCTCTTCTCTCCATCATAGAGTAAACCCTATTGTTTTCGATTTCGTCAAGGAGAGTTTCAAGGGCATTGGGGTAGGGCTATCTTACTAGCCTAGGTGGGGTTCTGGGTTATGTAGGGGTGGCTAGTGGGGAGGGAGTGGCTGTGCTTATTGTAAAGATTTCCACTGACCTAACCAGGGAGAGCACTGCTTAGAGGATGTCTTTTTGGGAGTTTAGGATGAAAAGCAAGTTTTCTGCCGTTTGTTCGAGGTTATGATTTGTGTTTGTGTTGGTAGATTCATCTACACATTCTGGTGTAGGGGACTCTTCTTTGAGCAGTATCTTGTCCTTGCAATTCTTGGTGGCTTGTCTGCTCTGTATTTTAGGTAGTTTGATTGGGTTTGGTGCTGCATTTACATATGGTCGGAAAAGCCTAGCGACCGTAGTATTGACAGTCGTTTGCATAGGCCACACACTGATCATCTTTGCAATAGTATCCTTGGTAAAGTCTATTACAGCTGGTGAAAATGAATGTTCCTCTCTTGTTCCAGGTAATGGGCTTTTCTTTTGGCTTTGTTTCAGCATTTTTGACCTAGTTGTTTTATTATTAGGTTGTGTTTATTAAAAGGTTTCGTTCACTTGTGTACTATATACCAAGTCACTATCTGAGAGCCAAATGAACTACTTTCTAATAATGGTTTGTAGAAGAAAGGAGGGTTGTGTAGGGTGTGGTGTTGTGCCTTCTAGATGAAGGGCTTTGACGGTGGAGATAGAAGTAAAGAAAACGTTTTTGTTCCTAAGAGGAGGCTTAGGAACTCTTTGAGGATATGGATGTTTAGATAAAGATAGGTGTAGATAGGAGTGTGTAGAGAAGCCTGAAAGACAATAGAAGCGACTTATCTTGTCCTCCCATGGTCACTGATGTACAGACAGGGTATCGCATTCAATTAAGAGCATATGACATAGTTGCATAACACAGGAGCGATCTCGCTAAGCACAGACAGGGTAACCCTTCATACAGTGACAACAGAAGATGATGATGATTATTCATTCTTCATTTTTCTAAACTACTCTTTGCAGTTTACAAAAGAATCTACATAAAGTCTAAGACTATGGTGTACCCAAAAGAAAAGAAAAGAACTAACTAAAGAAACTACCCATTCAAACAAACATCTGAAAAAATAGGCAAAGCCAAGTGACTAGAAAAAGCAGGTACCAGCATTTTTTCCTCCATGAATCCACTATCACTAGACAAAGGAGATAAAGAAATGGGAGAAACGTACAAAGGAGAAGTTACTGATAGTCCCTTATCGGGATCGGTACCTGTGACATTTGTGTCAAGCCAAAAAACAGTATGCGCCCACAGGCCATAGGACAAACACCTGCTCAGGGGTCTTGAGGAGGAAAGGGGTGTACAAGACTTTGGTTCATGGGCAGGGACACTTACTTCCACTTAGAACTTGTACTAGTTTGGGTGGAAAGGGCACCCGGTTTTCGTTTCCCTAAGGTAATCCGCAAGTTTTTTGAGCAGTGATAGGCTATTGAATATTAGCATTAGAGATAGGTTCCCTGGTAGGAACTTTTCTCATTCTAGGATTCATTCTTTGCAGGTTCAGATTACGTGCTCTATCATTTCTGGTTCTAGGTGACATCTTGGGGATTTCATCCTTCCTTCTTGCTATAGCAGGTGTCCAGATAGGTGCGAGCTTCCTGATCTCATTTGGAAAAAAGATTTGGCTTATGTTTCTGGGGAGCTGGAAAGTAGAGTGTTCATGCAGGGAGGGGTAGCAGGTATATCCTTTTGCATCTGTAGCCTATTCCTTCTAGGCTTAGAGGAAATTACTTTTGATTTGATGCAGGGGTTTTTCTTTACTGTGCAGGGAGGGGGTTTTTTCAGTGATTATAATGCCAAAGTAGTTCTATACTGTGTCACAATCTATTAGAGGCTTCAAGGTTTTTGCTAGGAGGTCTATATATGGCGGGGAGAGTATGTGGGAACCTGTCTTCGAGTTCCAGTAGAGCACTTATTTTCTGTAGGACTTTCCTTTGATCATTTTGATGCCCATCATTGCCCTGGCAGTGTTGCGGTCTCAATGTTCATCCTACAAAGGGAAGGAGGACAGAAAAGCTGAGGTGACTGGATGTCCTAGTAGGAGTGTGGTAGCCCTAATAGTATATCATTGGTATATGTACTGACAGAGAAGGTCTGGAGGCAGGATCCTTGCTAGACTCCTAAGAGGGTACACCGGTGTTCTGCTGAAACAACCTGTGATCTACCTGGCAAACTGATTGAAAAGAGTTCCAAGTTTGTTTGCGGTGCGACAATCCAGTTGGAATACTATTATGCTGAATATGACCTTGGGGATCATGATGGCCATGATTAACTTTCTTACATTGTGTGCAGTGAGCCCTTTTCCTTTTCTGACTAGTACCTGTACCATTCTCCAGAGTCCCAGGGTTCCTGCTATTATTTGTTAGAAGTATGTGAAGGGTTTTCTTTTCCTATCTATGAAGTATCTGAGGTACCTGACCAGTTGTTTTGGTGTTATCAGAGTGTTCCTAAAGGTAATCTATTTGAAGTCTTATGGTGCGTCTTTTTCCATTGATGTTTGCTAGTGGATGAGATCGGTTATGTCATAAGAGAAGAGTATATCCAGTTCTGATCCTTTATCTTCTATATGTCAGAATTAGTCTTGGATTTTGGGGGCATTAGAAGTCCTTTCTTTGGAGTATACCATTACTGATACGTCATCTGCGTAACTTTTTACCTGGTGCGGTTTGTCTAGATCATGTATTGGTTTTATGTATATGACAAACAGTAGGGGGGACAGTGGGTAACCTTGCGGTGTCCCTACTTGTACTTCCAAGTAGTGGTTAGGCGAGCCCTTATATTGCAGTTTTATCATGCACTGGGAGAGGAAGGACATGATCTAGTGTACCATATATTGTGGAGTGTCCCCTTCCTAGAGCCTGTCTCAGAGCTTTTTCCATGTCATGTTGAATGCCCCTTTGATGTCAAAGAAGCCCGTGGTGACCTTGTACCCTTCCTTGTATAGTATGTCGATCTCGTGGAAGAGTCTTGTGAGCGCATCGTCTATTCCTCTGTTTTTAATCATTCTGTACTAGGATTTGGATATCATGTTGTGGGAGAGTATGTGCTCTGTAAGTCTTTCATTAACCACTTTCTCTATGACCTTCGAGAGGGCGTTGGCTAGGTTGATTATTCTATAGGCTTTTATAACATCGTAGTTGTCTTTGTTAGGGTTTAGGATAATCACTCCTAGGCTTTCCTTAAGATTTGCTGGTAGGATTCCATGTTGGAGCATGATAGTGAGAAGGGTAGGTAGAATGTGCATGCACTGGCAGTTGATCTGTTTCCAGACATTATACGGGATTGTGTCTGGCCCAGGGGCACTTGTGTTTTTGTTTTTACTGAGAGCGACAATAGAAGATGATGATGATGATTTTTCATTTCTATTCGGTAACTACTCCACTTCTTGTATAGCTACCTATGCTGTCCGCATGTAGTCCACAACTATGGCGTATCACCTGTTCTCCCCCAATAGAAATGAAAAGAAACCATGTGCTCAAACTAAGTATATGATGTCGTATACATACAGTAAAAATTGTGCCATTTATGGTCCCACAAAATAGCCTTCCCGTCCAACATTCCTAGTGAGGTGAACCTTACAACAACTATGTATTATACTCTTACAAAGATAGGAAAAGTGAAAAACTAAGTGGAAAAAAAAAAGGAGAAAGAAAGAGAAATCCCTCTCAAACTGCCTGAATGTTTTAAGTTAAAGGAAAAAATCAAAAGAAATCATACGCCACCTATAGTGATAGTAACAGCTTCCTCCTTCGGGCCAGTGGCCAGTGCTTTCAGTTAGATGAATGCAGGGTAGGAGGGGTTCAATGCAGTATGCTTTCCTTTGCAGTTAGCACATTTTAGGACCATGTCGTCACAGAGTCTACCGACTTTCTTGCACTCATCATGTCTGCAGGTGTGCTTCAAGGTGTAGTGTGTGTCCACGCACATGTTACATCATGGGGGTTTCAGCAATGAGCTTGGTGGTGACCAAACTCCTGGCAGTTGGTGCAGTGTGTCGCAGAGTTAAAGGGAATATATTTCTCAACACATCGTTTACGGGTAAGGATAGTAAGTCCTTGGAGGATGTGCTGTTTATTATTGTTATCAATGACCATGATAACCAGTGAGGACACATGTTTTCCACTCCGGTCGCTTTCACATATGAGCTAATGGGGGGTTTGAGCGAGGGTGATGCCTTTGTTCAAGTGCTCAATCTCCCTTCAGAACATATCAGCTTCTGTGATGGCATCAGTGTGTGAGTGGGGAATGTTGTGCACCAAGTACTTTTTCCACCTATGATTCTTTTGAACAGAGGCTGTTGGGAATTGTTCCTTGATGGTAGCTTCGATTTTGTTACGGTAGGCAAGCACTGCTGAGCCAGTGACATCTTTGATTGTGGTAAGGACAATGGAGTGCTGGTTGTTCTTGTGAACAGTGGAGATGCGGAGAGCTGCTGGGGCCTTTGCTGATATCAAGGTATTATTAACTGCATCCCTGAGTTGTACTGGGTCAAAGGTGCTGATCCCAGAAGTTGTGGTGATTATTATTTCACGGTCTCGCTTTGCAGGATAGCGTTGGTTACTGGCTTGTACAGGGAGGGGGGGTACTGGGGCTATCTGCTTTTTGTTTCATTTTGACACCACCTGTGCCCAAGTTGCCTTAGGTGGTGGTTGCATAGGTTTTGTTGTGCTGGCAGTGGGCACGTTGGGGGCAACACTCGGTTTAGCGATCTTGTTGACCTTTTTGGAGGTCTCCTTGGTCACTTCTTAGATTTTCTTAAGGGATTCCTTAAGCGCATGATTGGAAGTCTCAGATCACAAGGTTTGCCGTATCTCGCTTAGGTTTTCCTCAAGGGTGGTAATGCAATTGCATTGGATGTTGTAACCTTCATTGAGGTTGGTGATGGTATTGCTCTAGGCATTCATTAGATCTACCAAAGAGCCTAGAGCCTGGGTTATCTTTGGCAGTGTATTTACAAGGAAATCTAGTGATAGGGCATTCTGCAGAGCATCAACAGACTTGGTGGTAGAGGACGTAGCGAAGTTAGGCTATGTCAGGAGATATCCAATGATAGGGGAACAATAGGTATCGTTAAGAACCTTTACAAGTCTAGCTACTTCTTGTTGCACTTGCTAGGTTAACAATGAGGGGGCCATGGACCTTCAGAGCTTTAACCTAGCGGATTCCCCAGCTCGAACACTAGGCGGTGACATTACTTATTGAGGGGTGCCTATCTGTCCTACATGGTAAGGAAATCTCCCACATGACTAACACACGAATTGTACAGTGGAGCATCAGGACAATCCTTTATGTGCAGATAACATTCACCATGACTATGCTTTGCCACTGGCAAGACCTTCACACTGGTCACTCAACACTATGAACTGTGCCACAATACACTCTGAGGTTTACACCTTAAGTGAAGTGGGGCGGAGAAAGTTGGCAATAGATTGGTAATAACAACTTGAACTCTTAGGAAGGATAAGTCTACAACTATAGGAGGAGTTTAGCTTCTTCTGCCCACCTTGTTTTTGCTTTTCTGTAATAGAACCTATGTCTTTCTGTTTCGGTAAAGTGTGAAGGAGTTTGCACATTTCTCTTTCTCTCTTCTGTTTTATTTTTCACTTGGTCATGTAGCCCACATAGGGGGTTTTTCTTTTATTGCTTCAAGGTTTGCCTAGCGATTGCTTTTGCCTGTCTAGAATTTTGTATGTAGTTGTCTGCATTTTTCTTCTTTGGTACGAGGTGGTAGGGGATTTCTTTTCAGTTTCAAGGGGGGAGGGCTATGGTTATGTCTCTGCTTTTAGTTAAGTGTAAACATCCTGCTGTAGTGCCTTAGGTAGTTGGTAGGGAAATTTATATCCTGCTTCTTTCTTCTCAAGTTACTTCGAAACCTTCAAACCTTGCTTATACTGAAAATTCTTATCATGAACATTTCTTTCTCTACCTTTTAGCGATGTTGAACTATCATAACACCCCTACCCCCCCTCCTCCACCCCTACCTACCCCCTTTACCTCTACCCCCTCTCTCCCTAAGAATGCCCCCTACCTATCCCCTGAAACCATTCAAAGGGTCAAAGCATTTAGACAAATCCAAGTCAACCTTGCTACCTCAGACTTCAGTCGCCTACTTGGATACAACACCAACTCGAACGGTGCCTACATAGGATGTAATATCCAAGGTGCATAGGCTATATAGACCTTTAACACATCCAGACTTATCACCTTCTTTACAAGAGACCTTCATACCATCCAACAGTCAATGGCTTCTATCCAGTTAACACTCACCACTATTGCCAACACCTAGATGGACCTTGCTAGCTGAGTTGCTGCCTTGGAGTCGCGACCGCCCCCGCCTATTGCTTAAGCCCTCGCACCTATCACTGAGGCCTTGCCTACCCCCCCAGAAGTCCTTGAGTTCCTTAAGGACATCTAAAAACAACAAAAACTAACTTCGAAGGATCTCAGGAAACTTCGTTCAATCGCTGCCACCTCCTCCTCCCTCCCTGCCCTACAACAAGCCCAGGATGCTCAAACTTAGGCCCAAGTCATCTCAAAAAAACAGAAGAAGAAAGGTAGCCTAGTCACCCAAAATGACCTTCTCCCAACTACCCTGCTTCTCCTCCCATATTACCCTACCTACTGCGACTGAGAAATTATTGTCAATATCAAGGAACCATTGGCCTTCGGCAAGGACGCCCACATCCAAATCCATGACCATGTCAATTTAGGCTTGGATAAAGCTAAAGCTCCCTCTTTCTTGCACATTCAATCATGCTGAAACAACAACCCCACCACACTTGTCCTCACTACCATGGAGACAGTTACCGCCGCCACCATCCTTGCCTATCGACCTGTCATAACCAAAGCTGTTGGCGAGTTTAGCAAAGTCAAGGGCATCAATCGCAATTACATATAGAAGGAGTAGATCATCCATGCTGTTCCTACCCCCATGGACCTTGTATCTGAGCTTCCCTAGCAACTTTGATGCCCCCCCATGGACCTCAACACTGTAGGATAGATATCACATCTCCAACAAGAGATAGAGTGCTATAACTCCAGTGTTACTCTTGTAATGACCCCACACTGGCTGACCTCCAGCACAAAAATTAACTAACAGAATCATGGGTCCCTTGTGATCACTGTTATTGATAACAACAATGAGGCCCATATTCTCAAGGGTCTCACTATCCTCAACAAGACTCATCATACCGTGAAATACATCCCCTTCAGCACTAATACTCAATACTCCTACTGCTCGAAGTTTGGACACCCAGTCCAGAACTGTCAGTCCTCCCCTTACTGCCACCTCTATACAGGCCCTGACACAATATCTGACCACACTTATGGTGCTGATAATTGTAAACAACCTAAGGACTTCACCTGCAAGAATATAATTCTCTGATGTACAAACTACACTGGCCTCTATAAACTGAATGATCCCATCTGTATGACACTGATCCAGGCTAAGCTGGCTGAGTCTAATAGGAAGGATAAGTCTACTACTATGGGAGAAGTTTAGTTTCTTCTGTCTACTTTGTTTTTATTTTTCTGTGATGGAATCTGTATCTTTCTGCTTTGGTAAAGTGTAGAGGAGTTTGCATGTTTCTCTTTCTCTCTTCTCTTCTATTTTTCACTCAGTCATGTAGTCCACATAGGGGGGTTTTCTTTCATTACTTCAAGGTTTGCCTAGTGATTACTTTTCCCTATTTGGCATTTTGTACGTAGTTGTCTATGTTTTTCTTCTTTGGTGCGAGTCAGTAGGGGATTTCTTTTCAGTTTTAAGGGGAGAGGGGTATGGTTATGTCTCTGCTTTTAGTTAAGTGTAAACATCCTACAGTAGTGCCTTAGGTAGTTGTTAGGGAAGTTTATGTCCTCCTTCTTTCTTCTAACACCATGCTAGAGAATGGAAAGATGTAAAACTATAGCTTAGGGAAATTGATGTTCTCCTTCTTTCTTCTTTATACAGTATCTTAAGTATACACCATAGGAATAAAGCACTATTCCTACAAACCTTCAACACATCATTGCCTCACTCAATTTACACCTCTTGAGTCCTCTCAAGGGTTGTGTATCTTCTTCCATCCTAATTTACCCCCAAACCCTAATACAGACTGAGCCTCCATTGTATCGCTAAATGAGTTGTCCATTACACTATACTGTGTCAAAGAGAAATCACCATTGAAGAAGATACATGAGAGTTCAGGTGATATTAGATGTCATCCCTAGTCAACTAGAACTTCTAAGGACAGGAACCCTAGTTCACTATCGAGGAAATCATTAAGCTAATAGAAGATAAGAACCTGCTTCCTCTAGAAGAACCTAGAGACCTTCAAATCCTGCCACCCAAAAGAGGAATTGCAGAGTCCATTTCAGTTCAGAGGTCTAGGCTAGGCCTGCACAAAGACCAGTATCAGCCCTGAGAGACTGGCAAAGGCCCAGAAAGTTTGTTGCAGCATTTGCAGTTGGAAAGTCAACCCTATTGACCACCACCTATGCTGCAAGACTATGGAGCAACAGGAACTTGAGAAGGTAACTAGGCTATAGTGGAAAAAATGTTTCTGCATTAGAAACTGTGATGGGCAAATCCACAGATTCTTCTGTAAAGACTATCACTGTAGTGACTATTAGGATGACAGAATATACTTTAACCACTGAATACCAGATACTACAAGTGGTAACAGTCACCCTAGACCCAGGAAAGGCACCAGTGCTACGCTTGTACCTGTGGTCAGATACTGACACTGTAATAGCAAGTACTAAATGAAGAATTGGAGGATGCTGCCCTCAAATTCCTGGAACATCTTAGAAAATCTAAGGTTGACAACCTTACAGTTGAAGTCACTATTCTCCCAGACATAGCCAGCATACCAGGAAAGTGAAGATAAGATTGTTCTCTATCTATACAAGGATGATCTTATTGTGCTATATTAGGACCACCCTGTTACCCTAGTCTAGCTTGACAAACTCAGAATCCTCCTACTCACTGTCATAGACCCTACTATCAACAAGTTCCTAGCAGCAAAGAGGTATAGGCATTAGTCAATGTCTACTAAGGAAAAGCTTGCAGACCTATGTGAGGATTCAGCAGAGATGTATGATATCCTAGGACTAGAGGAGCTAAAGTTCTACCGAGATATCTACAGCCTCAATAAGACCTAAGTAATCACACAGTACCAAAGGAGCAGATACTAGATCAGAGAACACTACCATTCCAGTGTTGTACAGGAGTAAGAGATTGAGGACCTAAGATAACAGCAAGTTGTAGATCAGCAACAAATTGAAAGCCTTAAAAAGGACTGGGTACCAGATAGCAAACAACTTGAAAATCTGAAGCAAGAACAGGTCACACTCTAGCTAAGGATTGATACCCTACAACAAGAACTGGAAAATGAGTAACAACAAGTATGAGAAATAGCTAAGCTTGCAAAGATTAAGGACCCTTAGGTGTTCAATGGAAAGGATCGTACCTAATATGACCTATTCATCACCAGGTGCATGGACACCTTCTAGGTTAATAAGGACAGATTTGAGGATAAAGGTGATAAGATCAAGTGGGCCTCCTCATTCCTAAAGGGACCGGGGCAAAAGTGGTACATTGCCAGAAGGCTGAGGAACTCCAAGAATGGAAAAGTACCTAAGGAAACATGGTCAGCCTTTGAAGAAGTGTCAACTCGGCCCTGGACAAAGCCAAAGCCCCTTCTTTCTTGCGCATCCAGAGATGCCGCAACAACAACCCCACCACACTTGTTCTCACCACTATGGAGACAGTCACCGCCGCCGCTGTCCTTGCCTACCGCCCTGTCATCACCAAAGCTGTTGGCGAGTTTGTGGAAGTCAAAGGAATTAACTACAACCACACATGGAAGAAGTACATCATCCATGCCATCCCGACCACTACTGACCTGAACACCGTAGGACAGATGTCACGACTCCATCAAGAGATCGAATGCTACAACTCTGGTATTACCCTTGCCATGACCCTACGCTGGCTGACATCTAGCTCCAAAATCAACAAACAGAATCATGGCTCACTTGTGATTACTGTTATCGACAATAACAATGAGGCCCGTATCCTTAAGGGTCTCACCATCCTCAACAAAACCCGTCGCACTGTCAAGTACATCCCTTTCGGTGCTGACACCCAATACTCTCGCTGCTCGAAGTTTAGACACCCGGTCCAGAACTGTCAATCCCCTCCTTGTTGCCGACTTTGTGCCGGCCCTCACACCATTTCAGAACATACCTGCGGTGTTGCTGACTGCAAACAACCGAAAGGCTTCGCCTGTGAGAACAACATCCTCTGATGTGCGAACTGCGCTGGCCTCCATCAAGCGAACGATCCGAGAGGTATGACGATGATCCAGGCTAAGCTCGCCGAGTCTAACAGAAAGGATAAGTCCACCACGATGGGAGGAGTTTAGTTTCTTCTTTCCTACCTTGTTTTCATTTTTCACGATGTAACTAGTGTTTTTCTGCTTCGGTAAAGTGTGGAGGAGTTTGCGCGTTTCTCTTTCTCTCTTCTCTTTTATTTTTTCACTCAGTCGCGTAGTCTGCATAGGGGGTTTTTCTTTCATTGTTTTAAGGTTCGCCTAGTGATTATTTTTCCCCGGTTGGCTTTTGTATGTAGTTTTCTGCATTTCTTTTCTTCTTTCTTTTCAGGTTCCCAGTACGAGTAGGTGGAGGATCATCCTGTACTCTCCGGTTATGTTCTTGCTCTTGGTTGAGTGTAAACGCCCCGCCGGGGGGTATCGGATGTAAAATAACTTAATGGGAATCGCATATAAGCCTTTAAAGAAGCCCTAAGGAAGGCATATGATGATTTAGACAAGGATAATACTACTTACTAGCAGATAGGAAACCTCAGCTAGAAGGGGAATATGTCTGAGTATTGTGCAGACTTTGATGGTCTTGTATTTAACACCAATCTACCTAAAGATGACAGGATAAAGATACTTCTATTCAAGAAAGGACTAAAGGGAAGAGTCCATAAGGCCCTAGCCCACCAGTCAGATCTCCCTAAGACATACTTTGAGTTCATACAACTATGTATCTAGCTTGAAAGTCAACTTGAGTCAATCCTGAAAAAGGAAGAAAAACCTATCAGCAAGTCCTAAGAGGAACAGCAGAAGCAAGGCTTCAAGAAATAGAACAAGTTTAGTAACTACCACCAGAATGGACAACACCAGGAAAAAGGAAAGATCACTCAGGAAGAGAGGGATCGCTGTAAGAACAAAGGCTTGTATTTCAGTTATAGAAAAGAGGGACATTATACCAGGAACTGCTAAAAGAAAGAAACCAGTAAAGAGCTAAAGACCACTAGCGTGAAAGTGGCAACTATTACAATTCAGTCAGGAAACTCCAAGAGTCAGAACTAGATAGTGGTTCAGTTCGGAGGAAGCCCCAAGGGAAAAACCTTACCTAGAAAGCCGCCAGAACAGAAAAGTCAGAAATGTTTTTAGAAGGAGAACATTTGATAGTCTAAGTAACATTGAATAACACGGTGGAGTATTATTGTTATGAACACTGGTAGTGGTCAGCGTCAAGGTACCTGGACGATGCGCTATGATGGAGGTTACACTTAGATTGTCAACATGTGAGTATGCTGTCTCTACCCTTCACCATTGTGTTAAGCGCTCTGGAGACGATCCTCTGTCACATGACCTTGTGGCGTGACGTGGCATGGTGTGGCTTTACCGTTAGCCTTAACTAAGCGTGGGAAGTCAGCCCCATGGGCACGTGATCGGCTATCGGCATGACGCGACATTGGCCTAGTCAGCCATGAGGTCATGATCGGGCGATCGGACTCGTATTGCGAGAGACTATCACAAATTGGGAGTGAGGCCCGAGAGTGTAGTAGGCGATCATAGTCACATTGAGTACTAATCGCGTCCTGTCCTCTGCGGACTCTTCTACAGGTTTCAGCGATTAGGAATCAGGAGATGGTCTAGAATGGGTCTTAGTTCTTTGTGTTTCTATTTCCTTTGTCATCTCTTTATCAGCTCGGGTAAAGGATAGGATATTTAAGCGTGCGGGTTTCTTCTCTCTCCTGTTCTTTCCTTCCTTCCTTCTTTAGCGATAGCTACCTTGTCCTTTCTACGAGTACCATTGTACGAGCCTTTGAGTTATCTTCGAGCCTTAAAGAATATATTCGTCCTTTCTCGTCTTCAACACTTAAAGTCCACCCTGTTCGTCGTAGGAACGATATCTTCCAGTTGAGCTTTCATTTAGCCAAGATATCTGAGTTTACTCAGTAGCATTTGCGAAGCGTGCCTGAGGTATCCTTACCAAGTCATATACGAACCATATAGGGTGATCCGTCACAATTATACCCTATTGGATACAGAGGTAACTGGTTTCGCATTTATGGAAGAAACATTTGCACAAAGGCATAGTTTCACTATGTCAAAGTTATGAACTCCTAGAACCTTGACAGTTGTTGATGGAAGATAAGCAAGTAGTGGAAAAATCACCAAGGTTACCAAAGTAGAAATCGAGGTTGGACCAAAGAAAGAACAAGTATTGTTCTACATCATGAAGTTAGTAGACTGTCCTATCCTGTTAGGATTGCAGTGGCTACAGCACCATCAAGCACAATTTAATTTTAGGAGAAATCAGCTTACCTTCCTAGAAGAGGAGTGGAGAAGTGGAATCGATATCACCACTATTAGAGTGGTACCCTTCAAAAAAATAGCAACAAGGAAAGATAGCAAGCTGTATGCCATTAGTGTTACAGAATCTATCAAGGATAGGGAGGCACCGGACACAATACCACCAGAGGAATTGGTACCAGAGGAGTACCATAAATATTTGCACATCTTTGATAAAGAGAAAGCAGATGCTTTACCACCACACTAAAAAATTGATCACAAGATTCCACTAATTAAAGGAGGTGAACTGCCATGGTTAGCTACCTATAGGCTATCAGAGGTACAGCTACAAGAGCTAAGGAAGTACCTAAAAGAAAATTTAGCAAAAGGATTCATCCAGGAGTCATAGTCTCTAGCTAGCGCACCTATATTGTTTGTGAAAATAATGCATAGATCACTCCACCTATATGTGGATTATCGAGGACTCAACAAAGTCACAATCAAAAATCACTATCTATTACCGTTAATCTAGGAAACATTGGAATGGTTAAAAGAGGCAAAGATCTATACCAAGTTAGATGTAAGATAGGTATATAACTCAGTCAGAATTGCAGAAGGTGAGGAATGGAAGACTACATTCCACACCAGGTATAGTCATTATGAGTACAAGGTTATACCTTTTGGTCTCACAAATGCACTAGCAATATTCCAAGCATTCATCAACGACATCGTAAAAGATTATTTGGACATTTTCTGTCTTGTCTATCTGGATGACATATTAATCTTTTCAAAAAACCTGGAGGAGTACATCAGCCATGTGCAGACAGTCTTGAGAAAACTAGGGGAAAACAAAGTTCATTACAAACCTGAGAAATGCGAATTCTATGTCACAGAAACAGAATTCCTGGGATATACCATCTCTCTAGAAGGTATCACCATAGATAACAGGAAGGTAAAAGCAGTACTCGGATGGGAAACAACAAAGTCAGTCAAGGACATTCAGATGTTCCTAGGATTCGTAAACTTCTACTGGAGATTTATCAAAGGATACTTAAGAATAGTATCACTAATCACAAAATTATTGAAAAAGGACTAAAAGTTCAAATGAATGAAGGAAGCAAATACTACTTTTATAAGTTTTAAAGAAGCTTTCATATCAGCACCAACTGTGAGATACTTCGACCTAGAAAAACCAGTTATTGTAGACATGGATGCATTGGATCATGTGGCTACAGGCATCCTTTCCCAGAAATTCTAGCATGAGGATGGAAAACAAGTTTTGTACCTAGTGGCATACGTTTCCAAGAAGGTCATCCCTGCACAGTGCAACTATCCTGTGCATAATAAGGAACTGTTAGTAGTTATTCTCATATTCTCAGAATGGGAACAGCATATTGCATACTCAAAATTCCCAGTTTAAGTGATAATAGATCACAAGAACTTGGAATACTTCATGACTAAGAGAATATTGAATCATCAACAGGTAAGGTGGTCTGAGTTCCTGTCAAGGTTCAACTTCCAAATATTTTATCGACTAGGGAAATAGGGAGGAAAACCTAATTCTTTGACCAGAAGATCTAGAGATCTTCCAAAAGAAGGGGATGAACGTCTTGCTTATCAGGAACAGATGATCATCCAACCCCACCACTTAGACCCTGTATTACAAGCAAGCCCATAACTACAGGTCCTCTCAGGAATGATAGAAGTGGAGAGAAATCAAGATTTCGAAGAGAGAATCAAAAGGTCTTATGATAAGGACCCTGTTATAAAGTCTATCCTACAGGCCCTGCAGAAAGGGGAAAAGTCTATGAAACATGTAGAACTGTTAGATTATGTGATCAGGGAAGGATTGTTATTGTATAATAACCTAGTCAACATCCATGATGATCCGGACCTAAAACTGGAAGTGCTCTGACAGAACCATGATCATAAAGCCCCTAGATATCCTGCAAGGGCCAAGATATATGAGTTGGTAACAAAAAATTATTTTTGGCCAGGATTGCGGAAGTATATCAGCCAATACATCAGGCATTGCAAAGCATGTATAAGAGCGAAACCTATCAGATATGCACCATTCGGCACTTTAAAACCCCTGGAAATACCTGAGAAGCCCTAGAATTTGATATCCATGGACTTTATAGTGGGATTGCCAACAAGCAATGAATATGATACAATCCTTGTAGTAGTGGATCACCTGACCAAAATGGCACACTACATCCCTACAATAGAAAAAGTGACTAGTGAAGATGTAGCAACCCTATACCTCTATCACATATGGAAACACCATGGATTACTAAAGGATATTACCTCTGACTGTAGTACTCACTTTGTTTTAGAATTCTGGAAGTCCCTGTACAAAGTCTTCTGAATCAAAAGCAATCTTAGCACAGTATACCACCTATAGATAGATGGTCAAACAGAAAGAACAAACTCAGTTCTACAACAATATCTGCAGATTTATTGCCATTATCAGCAGGACAATTGGGCATCCCTGCTTCCCCTTGCAGAGTTTAGCTACAACAATCAAGCATTGGCAACTATGAAAGTTAGCCCATTATATGTAAACTATGGGTACCACCCACACTTTACAATAGATATAGACCTTAGGAGGAGGTCAAACACCCCTAAAAGTGTTAAGCATCTCCCTACCAGACTACAGGAAGCACATGACTTATGCAGGGCAGAACTCACCTATACATAAGCAAGCCAGAAGGAAGTGGCAGATCAGTCAAGAAAACTGGCACCTGTGATAGAAGTTGGATAAAAGGTTTGGCTGAATGCCAGGAATCTATGCACTTAGAGGCCATCCAAGAAACTTGATCACAAAAGACTTGGTCCATTCAAAGTTCTAGTAAGAGTTAGAACTCGAGCATATAAACTCAAACTTCCTCACTCTATGAAGATCTATCCAGTCTTCTACATCTCACTACTAGAACCAGCAAGCAAATATAAACCAGTCCCAGGCTATCAAAATCCTTCACCTCCTCTGGTTATCATTGAAGGAGATTGAGAGTATAAAGTTGAGAGTGTTCTCAACTCTAAATGCCTTCGAGGCAGCACTCTTCACTACCTTGTCAAATGGGTTAGCTTCTCCCAGCCTATATAGGAGCCTTCCTAGCACCTTGAGCACTCCTAGCAGCTCATCAATAAGTTCTACCACTGCTTCCCTAACAAGCCCAAGTTATAATGAAGATGAGAAATTGATAGAGTTCTCCCTATCTCCCACTATGGTTGTACCTGTTTTCGACCAGTATGGATAAATTTCCACCTCCCCAGAAGATAGTACATTGAAGGAGGAACCCCTTGAAGACCCTCCAGCATTGGGTCTTAAAACTGTCACAAACTAGAGTTGGGCACCGGTTTCACCTAGAGAAAAACCCTAACCCTATAAGCTACCGCTTTACACTCCCCAGCTACAGATTACCTTGAGTAGGCAGTTCCAGCAATGGGAGGAACAGGTCTTACCACCTATTTCCCCCATATTACCCCTTGTTTCACTAGTGATCAAAGTGGACCCTAAGAAACCTTATTGGCAGTATGCGCCAATATCGAAAGTATCTGCCAGTTGTAGTGGATACACCCCCCCACCAATACCAACAGTTCCTATTGATCCTCATCTCCTGGAGATTAAGGAGGAACACCTACCTGAGGCACCACCAGAGGTAGCTAAGGTTGACTCAGCAGTGTGTCAATATTTCCTACCGATGCCCCTACATATCCAGCTTGGAAGTCTTAGGGAAAGATTGTGCTAGATAGTAGAGAATGTAAGAGATGACCACCTGAGAGAAGTATTCCTAGCTGTCACAGGAGTTCCAGCTTAAAGAGGGGGATACTATGATGAATCGTAGTCATGTACTTTCTAACTTGTCATACTCTCTTATTGTTTCCTATTATCAGTGATGTTCTTTGGAATCCTGCATTATGAATCATGAATTATCACTTGGTCATATATGGTCACTTATGTTTAGCTGTCTACCTTGTGGAGGTCATGAGAACAGTGTTTAGATTAAATGATGTATGGAAAAGGGTTAAGTAGACAAAACAGGTTTTAAAGAGACTGCTCTAGAAGGGAGGCAGTGCTCTTAGCAATGGGTATAAAAGAGAAGGAAATCTCACGGTCCTGTATCTTTTCCTTCTTTCTTCTTTATACAGTATCTTAAGTATACACTATAGGAATAAAGAGTTATTCCTACAAACCTTCATCACATCATTGCCTCACTCAATGCATACCTCTTGAGTCCTCTAAAGGGTTGTGTATCTTCTTCTATCCTGATTTACCCCTAAACCCTGATACAGACTGAGCCTCAGTTGTATCGCTGAAGGAGTTGTCCATTACAAGTAGGGTTCAAGTTGAGAAACATAAAATACTAGGTAT
>JABYPW010000659.1:0-22343 GCA_016880775.1 Phymatotrichopsis omnivora
AGAAAAAAAAAAAAAAAAAAAAAAAAAAAAAAACTACTTTCATTCTAATAAACTAAATAAAATGAAAAAAAAATGAAAAAAAAAAAATCCCTCTCCTTCCAATAAACTAAACAAAATGAAATAAAATGAAAAATAAACCTACTTTCCTTCTAATAAAGGAAACAAAACACAAAAAACCATTCTTCTTCTAATAAACTAAAATAAATAAAATGAACCAAAATGGAAAACAGGATCTCTTGTTAAACTGAAATGAAATAAAATGAAAAACCTATTGCCTCTTAAAGATAAAATGAAAAAAAATGAAATGGAAAACTATATCTCTTACATAACTTAAATGAAATGAAATGAAAAACTTATTCCCTTATAAAGTGAAATAAAACGAAATAAAATGGAATGTTTTATCGAAAAATTTTAGCATATCAGGCTCTGTTAATATATTTTTAACTATGAACACTGAGGGAGATATACTTTATGGTAAAGTAGAGGAGGAAGAGGGAGGGCACCTTAGTGATCAGGTTAAATATTTAGTTATAAGTGGAGCTTTCAGAGGTGAGAAATTTAAGAGTGAAAAATAGAATAGGGTTTAGAGGTTTTAAGAATGGTGGCTGAAGTTATAGGAGGGCATAATGACTTATATTTTCCCTATATAGTTTAAGTTCCTTAAGGAGAGTGCTTCAAATCAGACCTACAAATATGGATAATATTCTAGCAAGTGAAAGCTACTAAACCATCCACTAGATATGTTAGTAACTTTCTAAAGATTTACTACATCAGAAAATCACCTAGAAATCCAGGATAGTAAAGTTTATACTCTTACCTATAGGCTTTAGGTTCCTATAGATCTTATTAACAAATTAGAATCTTCTAATTCTCTTTTACTAGAGTCATAAAGAAACTCCTCTTACAGATATCATGAGCTATAAAGGAAAAAGAACTCTATCTCCTCTACTAGAAAAAAAAAATAAGGAAGTAGTGTAAAGAAATAAATATCAAGGAAATTAATTGTATAAAAGTAAATCTATCATACTAAAGGATTGAGGATGTAAAACTAAGGAATGTAGGAAAATG
The DNA here is from genome assembly GCA_016880775.1 of Phymatotrichopsis omnivora. Lineage (NCBI taxonomy): Eukaryota > Fungi > Ascomycota > Pezizomycetes > Pezizales > Rhizinaceae > Phymatotrichopsis > Phymatotrichopsis omnivora. The sequence continues at coordinate 1,069 of JABYPW010000659.1, forward strand.
AATGTTTGTTTATAGAACTGAATCCTAGCAGATGAATGTACTCCTAATGCTCATATATATATGACTATATCTTTACTCTTAATTGAGTATACATACCCTGCCTATATAATAGTGACTAAAGGAATGCAACTTTATATAGAACTAAATCTAAATCATCATAATCTGTAATTAACTTCCCATTTCAATCACTTGCAATGTACATAGGGTATTCATACTTGATAAGGAGCAAGGACATAGTCACATAATATAGGAGCATCAGGTATATACCTTTATTCACTAAGTACTATTAGGGTAAACTTTATACAGCTATTGAGGTCAATAGTTGCATTTACTTACATGGACTCAACTAGTAATTAGGGAACTATGTATAGTCAGGGAAAACTCGCATATACTATAAAACCTATAACCAACCAGAGAAACATAGTATTAAGATGTGGCGCAAGCAGGATTTGAATCCACAACATTGCACATTACTGTACAACAATGCTAGGACAGCTATATTACTTTACTATCCTTGCCATTCTAAATTATCATAAGCCAGTGCAACCTCCTCTATATAAAATCTGATAAATAACCAGAAGAATACAAATAAGCTAGGAAAGTAGATGGAGGTGAGGCTGATCTCTAAATAGGAGCTATGTATATAAAAATATTCTAATCTGAGAAGAACTTGTATAACCTGTATAATAAGTATATACTAGAAACAGAAAGGGAAGGGGACATGATAGGGGTCTACTTGTAGGTATAGAATGAACTAGTATGGCTACTTAGAAATCATAAGGGTGCAATTAGTTTAAGAGTTCAGTCATGGTTTTGGTAATGTAATTGGCAATCTATTCAGTTTCTTCTTCCTAGTAGAATATCTTTTCTAGGTATTTTAGGTATACTATATACTATTCTCTTACTTCCTAGCATGTATAGCACTGTAGTATAGTATGTTAAATTATTTTATAGTACTGGTGACAGTGTATATATAGTTAGTCTTTAGGTCACTATAGATTACTAATATAGAGGTGAGATTTGTGTAACTGGATCTAGAATATCCTTAAGGTGATGTTAGTTAATAGATTAAATACTTAGTTTTCTCATATACAGATTTCTTTATGGTCTTTGGACTTTCCAGCTATGATCCTTTCCTAACCTTATACTAGTTAATCCTCTATTTTAGTTTAAATATCTTTATAGGCATAAAGCAAGGGGGTAATATCTCCTTAAAGGACTACTTTATAGAAGTATATAGAGTTTTCAGGGTACATGAGCATGTGTCTAGCTATTCTGTCAATGTATAGGGGCTAGGCTTATAGTTTTATAGGGTCATAGGGATCATTCTACAGTAGATACCATATCCTAGTAGTCATTTACCTTCTACCTAGGAGCCTTATTATCTATGACTATATGTTTAATCAGTAAGTTCATATGTCTATAAATGGACTTGTAAGAGGATATATAGAAGGGAGTACTCTGGTAATATGGTGTTCCCTAATGATTTTAGATGTGTATAATGTATATCTATATATTAGGTAAAAGATCTATACTTCTAGCAGGGGATTTTTACTTAGGCTAAAACCTAGTATGTATTTATGGTCTATAAGTGACTAGTGATCTAATATAATATTATCAGAAAATTCTTGGTTAGCATATTATGAGCTACTACATTAGGTTCAAGGACTATAGCTCTGTATATCATTTAAAGGATAAGTATTCCTATGACTAGTCTCCTATGATTATGATAGGTAATACCCTTATATATAGTATTATCATTCCTAAGAAGCCTGAATATCTTGTTTACCTATACAATACATACCTAGTAGTAGTGGCTCAGGCTTCCATTGCTATTATATAAGGATCTGAGGTATCTTACTAGTTTAGAAGGTATATACCTAATGCTCCTACAATATATGACTATATCCTTACACCTCATTGAGTATAAATACCCTATCTATATTGCAAGTAATCAAAATAGGAAGTTAATAACAGCTTACTAGTTTGGAGGGTACCACTCCTTAATAATATGATTTCCTAGTTGGTTGTAGGTTTTATAATGTAAGTGAGTTTTCCATAACTATATATAGTTCTTTAATTACTAGTTGAGTCTATGTAAGTAAATACAACTAATGAACACACAATGGCTGTATAATGGTTACCCTAATAGTACTTAGCAGATGAAGGTACATCCTAAGAATCCTATATATATGACTATGTCTTTGCTCTTAATTGAGTGCACATACCCTGTCTATATAATAGTGACTAAAGGAATCTAAATTCCTTACCAGTTTAGAGGGAGCTATTTCCATGCCATTGATATTAACTAGGGAGGAGTCTGTATCCTAAGGGTAATCCCTTTATGTTTCCTAGTCAGGACTCTCGACCTTTTCTATTCTACTTTTTGAAATTACACCGTCTTTGAAATTTCAAATGCAAACCTTTAAGCGATATCAACTCGTTGCAACCCCCGTCCCCCCAATACCCTCACCACCCTCTTTCCCGAAGACCGCGACCCCGCCAGCTTCCCCGCTGAAGCTATTGCACTGGTTGAAGCCCTCGAAAAAGTCCAGATTGACCTCGCTTCATCCGACGTCGGAACACTCCTGGGCTGCAATTTTCACATCGGCGGTCTTTTCAAAGGAAGTACGATCGACCAGCGAGAAGCTGGAACAAGCTACAATAACTCCAAGCTCATCACTTTCTTTGCAAGAGACCTCCCTGCCATTCAACAGTTGCTGGTTTCTATCCAGTCGACCCTCACTACTATTGCCACCACCCAGACAGACCTCGTCAACTGAGTCGCCGCTATGGAGTCGCAACCACCCCCGCCCACAACTGAGAACCCAGCACCTATCACTGAGGCCCAGCCTACCCCACCTGAAGTCCTTAAGTCCTTCAAGGACATACAAAAACAACAAAAAGCAACTGCGAAGGATCTTAGGAAACTTTGCTCGATCGCCACCACCTCTGCCTCCCTCCCTGCCCCACAACAGGCCCAAGATGCTTAGACCTGGGCTCAAGTAGTTTCCAAAAAGCAGAAGAAGAAGGGTGGCCTGGTCACCCACAAGGACCTTCTCCCAACCACCGCCCTTCCCCTCCCACAGTATCCCACACGCCGCGACCGAGAAATAATTGTCGATATCAAGGAACCATCGGCCTTCGGCGAAGACGCCTACATCCAAATCCGCGACCATGTCAATTCAGCTCTGGATAAAGCTAAGGCTCCCTCGTTCCTGCGCATATAATGGTGTCACAACAACAACCCCACCACACTCGTTCTCACCACCATAGAGATAGTTACCGCCGCCGCCGTCCTTGCCTACCGCCCCGTCATCACTAAAGCCGTTGGCGAGTTTGCAGAAGTCAAAGGAATCAACCGCAATCACACATGGAAGAAGTATATTATCCATGCCTTCCTGACCACCACTGACCTAAATACCATAGGACAGATGTCCCGACTCCAACAGGAAATCGAGTGCTACAACTCTGGTGTTACCCTCGCCATGACCCTGCGCTGGCTAACGTCCAGCTCCAAAATCAACAAACAGAATCACAGATCGCTTGTGATTACTGTTATCGACAACAACAATAAGGCCCACATCCTTAAGGGTCTCACCATCCTCAACAAAAGTCGTCGCACTGTCAAATACATCCCTTTCGGCGCCGACACCCAATGCTCTCGCTGTTCGAAGTTTGGACACCCGGTCCAAAACTGCCAGTCTCCTCCTTGCTGCCAACTTTGCGCCAGACCATATACAATTTCTGAACATGCCTGCGGTATCACCGACTGTAAACAACCCAAAGGTTTCGCCTGCGAGAACACAGTTCTCCGATACGCCAACTGTGCCGGCCCCCATAAAGCGAACGATCCGATCTGTATGACGTTTATCCAGGCCAAACTTGCCGAGTCTAACAGGAAGGATAAGTCCAGCACCATGGGGGGAGTTTAGTTTCTCCTTCCTTACCTTGTCTTTTCTCTCGCGATGTAACGAGTGTTTCTCTACTTCGGTAAAGTGCGGAGGAGTTTGCGCGTTTCTCTTTCTCTCTTCTCTTTTATTTTTCGCTCGGTCACATAGTCTGCGTAGGGGGTTTTTCTTTCATTGTTTTAAGGTTCACCTAGCGATTGCTTTTCCCTGGTTAGCTCTTGTACGTAGTTGTCTGCGTTTTCTTTTCCTTTTTTCTTTTCTTTTTCTTTTGGGTTCCCGGTGCGAGTAGGCGGAGGATCATCCTGTAGTCTCAGTTATGTTCTTGCTCTTGGTTGAGTGTAAACGCCCCGCCGGGGCTATGGGATGTAAAATAACTGAACGGGAATACAAAGAAAGTTATGTTTCCTAGTAGATGATATCCATTTCAAATGGGAGAAGGTCACCTTTATAGGCTATGCCTATGCTTTGAGGTTATAGTATTATTAGCCTATTTTATGTAGGTTATCCTTCTAGTTGTAGGAGTAAACTATTACTGTGAAGTCATCTATAAAGCTCTCTATATTCTAATGTTCTTTAGAGTTGTAGAAGGGGGTTATGTATATAACACATGGGACAAAATCCTATAGAAGTTCCAAAATCCTAAAATATATAGAAGTAAGAGATCAGAGACCCTCACACTTTTACATACTAAGGAGTAGTCCTCTACCTCTATAGTTTAGTATATAGGAGCTACAGGACCTATAGTTTTGTAGTTAAGTCTAGGTATATATCCTGGTTCCAAAAGTATTAAAGGTACTTAGGGAATACAAGTGTGAGATCAGATACCCTTAGGGTATCCTACATTATATATTATACCAGTTATCTGTATACCTGTTAAAGACTATTTTTATTTTATAGTCAGAAATAAATAAGAGAATCCACTAGACTAGGTATAGGGTATTCCTATCCTCTAGATAATTTTAGAGTTTAGTTTGGTCTATATTATTGAAGGCTTATAATATTTCAGAACACTGTCTCTATAGTCTTCCCAGGTACTATATCATGTGTAGAACCTAGTTCTAGGTTAACAAAAATGGTTATGTTAGAATCTATGAGTACCTCTTCCCTTTCATGGAGCTATAGGACTATGTGATAAGTATTGTTACCACTTAACTCTGACTAAGCAAGGTAAGGCTTTGATAATATGATATACATGAGATTGGCTATACATGACTGATGATAAGGCTGTCACCTCGATCTCATCATAATATACTAATTGGCCATATCATTGGAAGACATGACTTGAGGAGGAGTCCCCTCTATAAGCTATGAATAATCTTACTGATTAAAAGGCTGATTCCTAATCTTATATGATCATCTTCCAGGGAATTGCAATAGGTATGTACAAAATTGTAATAGAATATTTCGATAGGGTTCTTTTCCTTTGTAATTCCTCAATTATTTCTCAGTCAGAATTAGGTATTAAAGAGGGAGCAGATGAGTGATATATTGTGTTTCTTCTTCTCTCTATCCTTTATCTTAAGTCTTGTACCATCTTCAAGCCTTGAGAATATACTTTGCTTCTCTTCTCGAAAGATCATTATCTCCTCTGGACTCTACAATAAAAGTGAAATCACAAGCAGTTCTAAGTTGCTAGTTAAAATATTTAATTTTACTCAGTAATACCATCTTATGAAGCTTCTTGTACCTATACTTACATCTACATCTTTTATGAGTCTCCTGTTATACTATATTCTTAAAGATATAGCTTCTTGAGATATCAAAATAACTGATGTAGCCACTCCTCCTACACTGGTCATAGGAAACAATCTCACCAGGCTTTCAAGTTCTAGTCAAGCTACATGCTTTTCCACTTCCTCCTTAGGGACCTATTATATTACCCTGAAGGCTGAGGAATTATAATATGTGAACCACCATTAGAATACTATCCTTGAGGAATATAATTAAACCCTTAAGGCCATTTTTGATAGAAGAGAGTTTTTGAGAGAAACAGTTTTCAAGGCAGTAAAGGATGACCTTGATGTGGCATTCCTAAAGCAAAGGAATAATGTTACAATAAGCCTCCACTCCACCTTTAAACTCTATAGGGAGTTTAATCAAGACCATCTCTCTATAATAGTAGCCTTCCTTCCTACTATCACTATGTATCTGCTCTAACCCATATAGTAGATCCAAAAGGAGTACAAGTAGTATACTGTCCAGTAGGCTAAAGCAAATACTTTTCACAGTACTAAAGTGGACATGCTGGAGCAGGAAATCTTTGACCTCAAGGGGCAGTTGACTAAAGGTAACCTCTAAGTATTCAATGCTGTATATAACTCTTCCTGTGTCAAAAAATTAGAATTGGACCTAGGAGAATAACAGAAGCTATACTACACCCTTAAAACAGGCCTTACACAGGTAAGGGAAATTAAGGTCTATCTCTGAACTCAGCTCTCAGAAGTATATGAGAAGGTCCTTAAGCTTAAAGCCTTTAAGGAATCTTCCTCCTCTCATACTACATATAGAAGGGAAGAGGTCAGAAACCTGAAGGACAAGATCACCAGCTTAGAGGATAACCTCAAATCCTAGAAGGATAAGTACTGAAGTATGAAAGAACTCTTCACCTTGGAAAACTCTCTAGAACTAGCCCCTGTACCTCCTTATCTGAGTTATTCCTCTATTAGTTCCCTCTCCTTAGTATATGGCCCTATACTCCTTACAGGGGTTTTAGGAATCCTGTTCCCTTACTTGGACTAGCCAGACCCTTAAACTAGATAAACCCTCCTAAGGTTTAGGACTTTGAAAGCTTCATACCTAGAGATCTTCAGCTGAACCTACTCCTACCCTAAAGCTATAGTAGACCTAATATTAAGGCCTAATAGCTAAAGATATTGAGGCTATTGTATTGAGGATCCTGGTAAAATAGATACCTACTCCTCCTTCCCTCCTCCTCTAGTTATTTCTCCTACTCTAGCTATACCTCTTCAACCTCTCTACTCATACTAGCCTAGTGTAGCTCCTATACCTCTTATGCCTACCAATTTTAAGGGTCCTAAACTAAGTAACCCTACAAAATTCAGTGGTAAGACTGAGGACTTAGAAAAGTTCTTCATGTAATGTTAGACCTACTTTACTCTTCAGTCTTATACCTTCCTTCAAGACTAGATCAAGGTGAAGTTTACATTAACCTTGTTTGTTAGGTAAGCAATGTGATGGTAGGAATCTTCCTATGAAACCTAGTCCTAGCCTGTGGTCATTTGGTCAGACTTCTAAGAGGCTATGAAGGTATACTTCAGCATTCATTTACTAAAACCTATAGATATGTGGAAGATGGTCAATGCCTGGCAGATGAAGGGCATTCTAGAGTATATTAACTGGATACAAATCCTTAATTAGAGGGTAATATACCATCTAGAAATCTTTTGTAGGTAGGTAGAATAGGGCCTTAAGGAATACCTCTACAAGGTAATAGCTCTCCAGGGTCAGGAATACACTGTACAAGAATAGATCTCAAAAGTTATTCATATAGGGCTAACTATAGTATATTTTGAAGTAGGTATCACTAAAGCCCAAAAGGCTAAGCCTAAGCTAAACCCTTCTAAGCCTAAGTAGAGCAATTCTCTACCCTAGTCATAGATACTTATGACCTAGACCTTAGGGAATACCTAGAAGACTGATCTCCCCTATGTGACTGGAAAGGAATTAGATTAGGCTAAGAAAAATTCTACTTGCAGGAAGTGTATTTGCACCTTGTACAAAACTGATGAGTACTTTACAAAGGGAAAATACACTATCTAGTAGCTAAATTCAAAGAGAGCTACAAAATAGAAAGCTTCCCCTGAATCTGAAGATGATAAGAGTTCTTACTTATCAAAGATATAGAAGGGTAAGGAATAGGCTAGCTAAGTCATTAACCTACTAGAATCTTAGAAAGAGGGGGATGGTATTCTGAAGATTTAACTATTTCACAGTAGTCTGACTCAATTTTTGTTTATTACAAAAAGTTGTTGACTTCGTTTCCCTGAATTATGGCACTTTATTTTTTTTCTCCTGCTTGTAAAAGAATTGTTTGCATTACTCGCTTAAGTTTTAGAATTTTTACTTTAATTTCTAGATTTAGTTTCAAAGTTCTGTTTTTTTAAGCTAGTGTTCTGTAGATTATTTACTATAGTTCTTGGTGGTTAGGCTACCAGTATTAAGACTTGTACTCTCATACCCCTATAAGGGTAGTGATAACTAATGATACCACAAACCTACATCTAATGATGCTCATACTACTATGACACCATAACACTCCTTCCTTATGTTATTTTATTTAGAGTTTCTTTACAGATCTCTTTGTTTGTCTGAGGATAACCTTGAGGCTAAAATATGCTGGTTATATAACAAACTACTACTCTCTGATGCTAGCCTATTCTTGCCTTTCCATACCCTATAAGTATCCCTTTTAACCCTTATAGTTTGTTATATAGTACACTCTAGCTATGAGCTTCCTAGGAGAGATTAGGGAACATATCCACTATGTCTGTTATTTCCTCTACTAAAGAAGGCCCTATTTAGGGCAAGTATGTTAAGGTACCAGTGACCTTTTGCTGGAAAACTTACAGTCTCACAGGAACTAAGATGTATACTATAATAGTGATAGCTAAACTTGACAATGGTACTATAGGAGTCATGATCAGTGACCACTTACCAGTGCCCAAGATTAAATCCATTATTCTAGTTAATGTCTTTACCTATAATGGTTCCTGTAAGTAGGAGTGGTATTACACCCCTAAACTACAAATGCAGGTCCTCAACTATCAGGAACTTATTGACTTTAACATAGGCCTAACACCTCTAGATGTTGATATTTATCTGCCAGTTAAGTGGTTTCACAACTATAAGCCTTGTATTGACTATAATAAGGAAGAATTAGTTTCATTTCCCTCTGAGAAATGTCAGAAGCATATTGTTGCACCTAAGGTAGAATTGGTTTCAGCATTCTCTATCCTCAGAGATAATGACTTCTGTCCAAAAACTAAGCAGTTGGTAGTTGATTAGTTAGGTAGGTAGATACCCCTATTAATAAAGCTATTATACACTATTGGTACACTGCCATAACAAGAGCACCTATTAGAGATTTCTCTGGTGTATTCTTATAGGCCTCCTCTACCTCCTCCTCAACTACCTCTGAAGATTCTAAGTAGGAGCAAATTTTTCCCACTGTGTTCTCTATACAGCTTAACTTAGCAATTCTACCCTATCAAGAGTAGAATTGCAAGATTAACCTAAAAGAGGGAGCTTCTCCTCCCTAGGGCCCTCTGTACAAGTGATTAAAAACTGAGCTAGAGACCCTACATGAATACATTGCCCAAATAACAGAGGTGTGATAGATTACCCTATATTAAACATAAAGACTTGGTAAGGAATACCTCAGGCATACTTTGTAAATATTACTGAGTAGACTCAGATATTTCAGCTAAAAGATAGCTTAACTAAAAGGCAAACTTTCCTATAAGTTAGGGTAGACTTCATGAAGAAGAGAAAAGATGAATATATTCTTTAAGACTTAAAGATAGCTTAGAAGGCTCTTACAATAGTGATTGTAGAGAAGACAATATAGCTATATACTAAATAAGAAAGGGAAGAAGAGAACATATGACTAAAAGAACTATGTACCTAAATACTCTTCCTTCTATGTAAGATGATAAGGAGATGACAAATGAAATAGAAATACAAAGAACTATTTCACAATCTAGACCTTCCTCTGATTCCTAATCACAGAAACCTATAGAAGAGTCTAGAAAGGACAGCTTATAATTAGTACTCAATTTGACTATGATTGCTTAACACTCTCACAGGCCTCACTCCCATTTAGTACTAGTCTCTCCTGATATGAGTCCAATTGCCTGATCATGACCTTATCGCTGACTAGGCCAATATTGCATCATACAGATACCTGATTATGTAGTAACTGTAGGGCTAACCCACTATGCCTAGTTAGGGCTTATTGCTAAGCTATCCTATGCTATGCTATGCTATGAAGTCATGTGACAGAGGATCATCTCCAGAGTACTTAACATAATAGTAAAGGGTAGAGATAGCATACTCATATGTTAACAATATAAGATGAACTTCCATCATAGCGCAGGGTGAAGGTACCAATAATATACCACTACCAGTGTTTATAACAAGTGGAAGGTAAGATTTATCTTTCCAAGTTACCTGTAGGTACTCCTATCCTCTTTATTAAGAAGGATGATGGATGCCTTCAACTATATATAGACTATAATAGCCTTAACATGGTCATCATCTAGAGCTACTACCCTCTACCCCTTATAACAGAACTCTATGATCATATCAGAGCTTCCTATTAGTTTTCCAAGCTAGATCTGAAGAATAGTTATAACCTTATCTGTATAGCTAAAGGTGATAAGTGAAAAATAGGATTTAGAACTAGGTATATTTAGTTTGAAAACCTGGTCATATGCTTTAGCCTATTTAATACTCCCTCTATCTTTCAGGAAATGATGAACACTATATTCTATGACCTTTTAGATCTTGGTTTCATTGTTTTACTAAGACAACATACTCATCTATATAGAAATGAAAGAAGAGTATGATCACTTGGTCTAAGAAGTTCTCCATTATGTAGATGAGAACAAACTGGCCTTGAAACTTTTTAAATGTATTTGGGTAGTGCATGAAGTTCAATTCCTGGCCTTTGTAATCTTAGATAAGGGAGTCCTAATAATAGAGGATTATATTAAAATAGTTCAGGAATAGCCTACACTATCAACAGTCTATAATATCTACTTATTCATAGAGTTTGCTAACTTTTATCGAATATTCATTAAAGGCTTTTCAAAATTAGTGACTCCCCTAACAAACCTTACCAAAAATGATTAACCATAGGTTTAGGAGATTAAGGAACAACTTGACTTCAATACCCTCAAGAAACTATTCACTAGTACTCATATCCTAGTTCAATATAACTATGCTCTCCCCCTGGTTATGGAAAATAATGCTAGTAACTTTACTATTAGCAGTGTTCTCTAACATTAATTCTCTAACAGTTCTCTCTAACCTATTGCCTTTTATATTCAGAATATACACCTGCTAGAATATAACTATAAGATATATAACAAGGAGATACTGCCCATAGTTGATTGCCTCTACTATTAATAGAGATATTAGTGTTCAGGCTCAGATTATACAGTAACAGTTATCATAGACTACAAGAACCTTAAGTACTTCTCCACTACTAAGGTCCTTTCACAATGGCAGATTAGATGGATGGAGAAACTTAGTAAATTTGACTTCTATATTCTTTACCTACTAGGAACCTACAATACTAAGGCCAATGTTCTTTCACACTATAGGGATAACACCTACAGAGAGGGGGTGCCTGAGCAAGACCTCCTTTTCCTTAAGATGGGTCAGTACATCTCTGCTATTGAAAGAGCACTGACTGCTCTACATCCTACCTTTATTGAGGATCTAAGAAAGGTATCAGCCTTGGACCTAAAATATCAGCTCTATCTTTAGAATCCTACCAGACACTACTTAGTGTTTGAGGGGCTCTTGAAATTTCATACACTATAGTATGTCCCCTCTTCCCTTTATATATAACTCATTAAGTCTAAGTATAATCACTATTTAGCTAACCATCTTAGCTAGGATAAGACCTACAAACTTATCAATAGGGATTTCTACTAGCCAACTATTAGGAGGATATGCTTCTCCTTCAGTTCACTATTGTATAGGCAGGGTGTGTACACAAAGTTAATTACAAAGACATAGCTATATACATAAGAGCGATCTTACTAAGCACTGTCAGGGTAACCCTTCATATAGCTATTGAGGTCATCAGTCGTATTTGCTTACAAGGACTGAACCAGTAATTATGTAACCTTACATAGTTAGGGAAAACTTGCTTACACTACAAAACCTATAACTAACTGGAAATTCATGGTACAGAATGAGGTGAGTGGGATTTGAACCTATGACATTGCACATTGCCACATAATGACACCAGGATAGTCATACGACTAGACCATCCTTCCTGCTAACTATTATGAAGGATGTTACTATGTATACATCCTCCTATAACTAGTTCCAGAGGAATAACAAAAGGAGATATAAAGCATATAGTAAGCTCCTTCCTCTAGAAGTCCCCTACTACCTGTAGGAGTCTATTTCTATAGATTTAATTGCTGATCTCTACTCTTCTAATAGCTTTACCTAAATATAGGTTATTGTAGATCAGTTCAGTAAGATAGTATACTTCCTACTCCTAGGAACTAATGTGAGCTCATATGTACTACCCAACACCTTTGCATACGAAATCTGGTGATATCATAGGCTACCAGCAAATATTGGTTCAGAAAGAGATCATAAGTTTAACTCCTTCTGGAAGGAATTAATGGATGAACTTGGTGTAAAACTTTCGAAATCAACCACTCCCTATTCCTAGACTAATAGCTAGATAGAATAGCTAAATAAGTTCCTGGAGGTTTACCTTAGAAGATATGTTAACTTTAATCAATTAAACTGGGTATTCTTTCTTCCTCTAGCTGAGTTCATCTATAATAATGTTCAGTCCTCCTCGATGGGTTCCTCTCCCTTCTTCACCAATTTTGGATATCACACCTCCATAGACCCCTTACAGTATGGGGGGGGGGAATTAAATTCTATTTTATCTTTACAACCATAAAGGGGTTGTGTAAAAGAACCTTCTCATGTAGCTAGTCTAAGCTATAGAGGAGGTAAAAAGACAGTTAACTTAAAGTTGGTATTATATAACCTATAGTAAAGATAAAATACATATTGATCCTAAGTCCTCCTCACTTATAGGCAAAATAAACTAAAGAAGAAACAGGGTAGAGAGTAAAGAATAGCTGGGGGCAATGAAAAACTCTAAAAACAAATGTGACCAGTGGAAAACCAAGCAATTTAGCATGTAAAACTAGTAGAAAGACTTAAGTGAGAAAATAAAGAAGAGCCTGGGGAACCCCTTTCCCATCTCTAGTGAAGTGAACCTTATAACAACTAGAAGGGATTAAGGCAAATACAGAAAACACTAACTAAAGGAGAAGGAAAGAGAAAAGATAAAAGAGAAAATAGAAGGCTAATTACAGAAGAAACTTACACCAAGGGAACAATAAAAGTAGTAAAGAAAGGATATATCAGGGGCTTTAAGTCTCCATTTCCTCTCCTACCATAGTGAAAAAGTTCTCTATTTGTTTGTTATTATCAGCTACAGCTTTTAGGTAAATGGGGCAGAGTAGATCAGTAACAGGGTATGTGGTATTGTAATTGGCACACTTAAGTACCATGTGATTGCATTGTTGGCCTTAACATTAACACTATGTTGCCACAGTAGTGTTTAAAGATAGTATAGGGTCTAGTACATAGTTAGTAGTAGGGGGAAAAGGTGCACTTTAGTTGGTGATAATGGAAGCAGCAGCAGCAGGAGTAGTAGGTAGCTTTAGAGAAGGCAATTTAGGGGTTAGTCCATCGATTCTTATTAAGTATAGTGAGACCTTGCAAAATTCTATAATGGTTATTATTCATAATGATAGTGATAATAATTGAGGATGTAGGTTTTCTAACTAGCTTATCCTTTGAAGTAAGCCAGCTAGGGGTTTGGGTAAGGATAATACTATAGTTATATATCTTGATCTCCTTTCAGATAAGCGATATGTGTTTGAATACTGAGGTGTTAAGAATAGGTATTAGTATATTATACTCTATGTACTTCTTATAAAGGAAGTTGCAGTAGAGACCTATAGTGGTAGGGAAGAATTTGTACACAGCTTCTTCAATGGTCAGCTTGTATGCAACTAATTATTATGCAGTGGTGTTCTAAATAATAGAGGGGAAGATATTGTTAGCTCATACCTTATAGATAGATTGAATACAGTAGGTGGAATGGGCCTTCTTTTAAACTATAGCTAAGTTGATAGTATCTTAAATAGCTATTGGGTAAAACTTAGGGATTTCTCCCTCAAGTTTGATGATTATCTATCACTCTCATTTGGCTAGGTACTTAGGGTAGGAGTGGATGTAGTAGTTAGTTGTAGTGCAGCCACAGCTTTGCCTTTACTCTTCTTTATAACCTAAGCCCAGGTAGTATTAGTGGTAGGGGATATGATAAGTAGTGCAGTATATATAGGGGAGACTAGGGAGGAAGAAATCTTCTTCACTACCTTAGTAGTTTTAGATATTTCTAACTATAGTTTCTTAATAGGATTATAAAGGGCAAGGTTAACTTTGGTGGGGCGTACTTTACCTAGGGCTATAATAGCAGCATTGCAGGTAGTAATAGCTTTGAGTTTATTGAAGTGGGCTTTAAAGGACTATTAGCTAGTAGCAATAGTTATGATAGCCTCCTAAATCTTATTCATATAGGTAATAAGAGAGGGTAGTTATATAGCAAAGAACTTGATTTGTTTATCCATATTTCAGGCAGTAACATTTACATCACTAGCATTAGTGACTAGTCCTCATTTGTTATTAATTACTTTATAGAAAGGGGACCTCATAAATAAAAGGACAAGGTTTTTAAGTGAGGCAGCTTTATTCCTTGCCTTAGGTAGGATAGGATGCAGGGGGGGTTGGGATGAGTCTGAACATCATGACTTTATCATGATATTTATCAGTGTGAAGTACTAATAGCTAAGGACTAATAATATAGGGGGTGGTATAAAGGTACAAAGAAGCCTGTTACAATACAGTAGGTCACATTTTTTAAAGGCACTAAGGAACTTCAACACTCTTAGTATGTCATCCACCAGAAGCTCTTTAGCCCTCAAGCCAAGTTAATTCCCTAATATAAGAAATATCACCAAGAATTCCTTCTGATGACCTCTAGTGATTAGGTGCTACTAAAAAGAGGTAACTTCCCTTCCCCTTAACTATCTCACAAGCTGGATTCAAAGTTCACCAGACCTTTCCAAATTGTTGAGAAGGCTGAAACTCTCCTTTTCTTAGAAAATGTACTAGGTCTTCCATATATCTCAACTTGAGCTCTACTGTAAGTCAGGGAACTTCCCTTAAGCCCATATTCTGTAGCCTGAATCTGAGGATGGAGAATAGTACTACTTTGTTCAGGAAATATCTAATGTTCAACTTGACCAACAGTCTAAGAAACTATAGTACTTCATCATATAGGAAGGGTATTCCAACAATGAAGGATCCTAGGAACCTAAGGAGAACCTCTTAGGCAATGGGGAACCTATTAAAGAATTAGCTAGCTATTATCTTTGCTACCTAGATGCTGAAACCAATGCTATAGAAGGAGAGAATACTCTACTACATAAGCAAAGGAGAAGGAATTGAGTAAGTACCCCTCCCTTCTATCAAGGTTAATAATAATGGCACTAGGAGTTATATACATCACTATATAGAGACTCTCAGCTCTTATATCAGGTCTCCTCCTTATAACCTAGAACTATTACTCCTCTTACCTAATTCTAGGGACACTTATACATATTACTACTAATGAACCTCTGCTAACCTCTTGATCTTGCACATAGGGACCATGTGCATTTATGAGGGGGATAGTATTATAGAACACTATCTCTGGAGTCTTCCTAGGTACCAGTTCATATACAGAACCTAGTTCTAGGTCAATGAAAAGGGTTATGTCAGAATCTGTGAGTGCCTCTTCCATTGAGTTGAGCTACAGAACTATGTGATGAGTATTGTTACCACTAAGCTCTAACTAAGTAAGTTAAGGCTTTGATAATATGATATGTATAAGATTAGCTATATATGATCGATATAGATAATCTTATGCATACAGGTACTTTCAAGCTCTAATGAAGGCTAGTGAAAGCAAAACTCTATTAGGTATAAGTTATCATACCCTGGTAGTCCTAGAAAAAAAAGGTAATCAGTAGTTTAACCTAAGGTCAGCTTAAGCTAGTCTATAGACTCCTCAGCCTGTTCCTGTTTCTACCTATATAGACTTGAGCATGTTCAGGGTACTTTACTTAGACTTAAGGACCTGGACTTTGCTCCTGATGAAACTCAAATAGGGGCTACAAAACCCATACTTTTGCAATTAGGTTTATGTATATGTCCTTATTCTGTAAGCATCAAATATGCTTAGGGAATTCAAATGTGAGTGTCAATGACTAGTTTATAGTCTTATGTAGAAGTAATATATAGTGACTTAAAGTTCTAAAAGTCTTTTTCATAGGTATTCTCAACCTAGTTATTCTAATGATAGTCTTTTACTTCCTGAATTACCTAAAAGTATTTATTACATACCATATTTTACTTAGTTCTTATGATATATCTACATTTATATAGTGGTACTTATTTCTTAAAGTCTTTTTAGACAATAGTGAGGGCCATATTCTACTATAGCTTGGAGTAGTTTATAACATATTTCTTTAGGACTGTATTATATATGGTCATAGTGATCTTGAAGATAGTCTTGTACACCCATTCCTGAAAGTCCCTAATTTTGTCCTTTTCAGTCATGATAGCGGCAAGACACTTATAGACTTGCTCTATGTTATCTTTATCATACTATAGAAAGAGGTCGTATTTAGTTACTGACTTTTAGTACTTAGTTTGTATCTCGATACTAACTGGGTGGTGATTACTGCTAACATCTTCACCTATTATTAGCAGGCACAACTAGCTGTAGGTATTTTAACTAGTAAAGATAAGATCTAGGACTCTAGCTTATCTGCTCCAGTTATCTTTCTAAGTGATCTCTCCTAGTATATTTGTATAGATGTACCCTATTTCTATTACTTAAGATAAGAGCCTCAATGGAAGTCATTGGTATATCACTAGCTTATATAATCAAAAATAAATGTCTAAATAATTATTTGCTACTACTGTATATTGATAAGGGAATGGATTTTTTTGAAATAATAGGTGATGATTTTAGGATTACTAGTAAGTTCTTACTATTGATTTACCTATTTACTAAATTTTACTAATAATTTAGAATGATAGTTAAGGAACCTAGTAATCTAGTATTTCTCTACCAAAAGTGGTTAGGTAAGTATTGCAACTATCTAGTAAACAATATCTAATCGGGGAAGAAATCCCTAATTATATAACTTTTCTATCCACCTAATGAATACTACTTCCTAGGCAGGAGATAGTAGTTATTGATTTTAAGTTACCTTCTTTCTTAAGCAAGATTTTCTTTCATATCAATTAGCTTATGTTAATTTTGTAATTCTATTGTTTCTAGTTCCTGAATGAAGGGCTACTAATACTTTAGTGATTCTCTCCTCTCTTCCATTTTTTTTTTTTGTAATGTTGAACTCAAACTATATTATCCATTGAAGAATATTTTTCTACAAAACCAGAATAAAAAAAAAATGTGGAGTAAATGCAGGGTTATAAGATTCTAATAAACTATATCTCTTGTACTGTTAATATATCTAACCCTAATCAAAATGTGTAGCTCTAATGGGAAAGGGAAAGGCTTTTAAGAGTAAATATGATAATAATCTATGTTATAGAAAGTAACTCCATCTAGAATTCCTGTATATATACTTATGATAATATTATATTACATAATAAAAGCTTTACCTTTTTCCATTAGTGCTACAAATTTTGATTAGGATGGATCTTGTTGGAAAGGACGTCCCGGCGCATGAACAAGGGGGAGCGAATCGGGCGACTAGGAATGTGTGGACAGGTTAGGAAAGAGTGGAGGAGCGGAGGGAGGTGATCTGCGTACGCGGAAGTTGGCTATATAAGGGGGGCAGACGGGCGTGTTTCTTTCTTTCTTCTTTTACTCTTCTAGTCTGTTCGTATTCTGTGTACGATACCAACAAGAACTCTCTTCTTATTCAACAGATGTCTCAACAGCCTCGGGAAACTTAGACTCCCTCGGATCACTATCACTCGGACAGGGCGTGTACAACCAATTAAGGTCAAGGACATAGCCACAAGTGTAGTCTCAACAGCCTAGGGTATACTATAACCAATAATACATTTTCCTTGGCTTTCTTGGCTTCTACATCGTATATTAAAATGGAAGTCATGATTAAAGCAGTAATTAATAATTATAAAGTAAGACTACTAGTAGATTGTGAATATATATGTAATTTTTAGGCAAGATATTATTTCACTAAGGTAGAGAAAGAAGAGAAGGGGGGAAAAAAAAAAAAAAAGAAGACCAGTAACCATTCCCGGCGAAATAACCACCCCTGCTCCCTTAATCCTGAAGCCTATGCAACCAAAGCAATAACAAAAACACCCATAAGTCCAAGAACCAAGTGGCAAGTTCAAATGGTATCATTGGTAGCAGTTACTGCTCATGGGCATGCAAGCGAGGACGAAACGGCGTCCGTGTTGGAGAGCGAGGCAGAATTGCCAAAACGCCATTTGCGCTACATGATACCGTAGAGACAACCCCATACCAAATAACAAATACTCCAATTCCAACCCAGCTGCATATAACAAACACTACACCGTTCCCAAATCATCCATTGCATATGTCGTTATGGCCCAGAAATTTGAATTGTAACAGTATTGCTGTTATTTCTTTCAATTGAGTTAGTAAAAATTTGGGCTAATATGGTCTAATTTTATGACCAGGACACGGAGAAAAAAATTGCAAAGGATATAGAAAAAATTTTAAATGGGATTTATTTTATTCTTCGTTTGTCATTTGTTTTTTTTTTTTTTCGTTTCTTCATTGTAGAGAAATAAATAATTTTATATTCTGTATTTTGCTATTCCTACCGTTTCTAATTAGTCAGTTGTGTCCGATTAGCCGATCATATACAGTACCGTACATGTACGTATACATAGTTTATAAAGGGATACTTGAATGAGCTACACATTTTTAAAAACCCTTGACCTCCCGAGGGATACTACAACACTATTTATGTAGCAAAAGTTAAAAAAAATAATCATTATTTCTATTTAACATGGAATAGATATCAGCAATGCTTTTGGTATTTTGAAAAAGGAGAAGTGGCTTTTCTATTTTTTTATTTTTTTTTTCTTCATGTATTCCACCGTCATTTACGTTTGAAAGGGGGTAGTTGTTGTCGTGAGTTAAGCGGTGGGGTACTATATTAGGCGGAATAGTTCAGAATTCTGTTAATTGGTATTGCAAATGCCTATAATCTTCCACTAATAGTTTTTGGAGGTTGTGTAAAGCATGTAAACTATCTCAGGAGACAGGCTTTAAAGTATGGTGTTATCGTCGTTATGTAAGCTCTAATTACTACCACCGTCCGATTTCGCGGTTATGTCCGATTTCCATGTCGCTTACTTTACTTAGAGAAAAAAGAAATAGACTAGAATTTACTACATTAGGCCTTACGACCTTTTCTCGGATTTTTTACAATTATATAAGGCTACTATGAATTGATTCCAAGTGTATAGTGTTACTAGTGTTACGATTTTGGGTTTAATGCACTAGGCACAACTAAATATAAATAGCACTAGTACCTAGAAGCATAAATTACCTACATTACTATTCAGACCACTGATGAGATAATAGCTTTATACTAGTCAGTACAACTTATTACATCTCCAGATAAATGATAACGTTATTATATGTCTACTCCTATGTATGCGACTATGTCTTTGCTCTTAATTGAGTGTACACGTCCTGTCCATACAATAGTGACCGAAGGAATCAAAATTCCTATATGTCTACTCCAACGAGGGAGCGAGTGATGTGATATGCTTGAAACCTTAACAGACTATCACAGCAAATATGTAAGAATCCTAGGACTGAATGCGAGCTCATTTAACATAAAAGGTATTCCAACTCTCAAATGAAGATTATAATAACATTCACCAAGCCGCAGATTGCATGGTCGAGGGATATGGATGCAGCGAGGGAGATAAAGCTTCTCTTTAGCGACATAAAACATCGCTCGACAGGCTCAAAAGCTTTATGGAAGGGTAAAGCTCCAGTCACAGCAACCCAAAAAAAGCAGTTGAACTGAGCTGATGTGATTGTTTTTGTTTTATTTTATTTTATTTTATTTTATTTTATTTTTATTCATCTATTTTTGTATGTATTAAAAAAAAAAAATTATAGCTCCTGTGTTTGTCATTAAAATTCATTCCTATCTAACATTCCGTAGGAAAGTATAAATAGTTGATGATTTGATTATTTTTGCTATATTCCTACTAAACTACGCAGGTGTCGTATTGAATGATAAACGACAATTTTCGGAATAGGCGTCAGGGAAAGGAGAAAAAAAAAATGAAAAGAAAGATTTTTTTTTTTTTTTTTTTGAAAAGACAAAGAGGAATGAAAGAAACGGCCTCACCCCTAGTAGTATCGCTTGCCTGCTTGTATTGCGTCGTTCACATCCTATCACTCGCTAGGTATGTTGGTAAACCATTGCAAACTACTGTTTGAATTAGCAGATCGCACTAGCGGAAAAAACAACTGACGTTGTTCGCCACAATATTATTAATGCCAATACGTTTTAAGAAGTAACCAAGATACCTTCGACCCCACGCAGCATTTCAAATAGCTCCAAAAATGGAACTATACTTTTTTCGAATTCCTTTCAAAAATACCCTATCCAGGGGTTATTTTTCGCTAACTCGCATCTTTCATCCCGTTTTAAAGATGAAGCTGTATTTTTCTTCACTGTATTTACCTTTTACTCTCTTTTTTTTTTTTTTTTTTTTTTTTTTTGGCCCTTTCTCTAATTATCCTCATTCGACGTAATACCTGGCATCTTTTCGCGTTTTGGTCATAGAGAATCACTCGATGTGGCATTCCAAAAAAAAAAAAAAAGTTCCACCAGATACGCTGCGGATAGTCTGATCTCCGCTTTCTACATTATGGGCTTGTCATCATTATTTGAAATTTCTTGTATGGTACTAATACACAGCCAGTGCGTTGATGTGCGGTTGAGATCGAACTGTACGAAATAGTACTATTATTAGTCTATCCTCGTCGATGGAAGTTTGTTCGCAATCGCGCAAAGCCAAGAAGAGGATCTCTCCTACGCACGAAACCAAGCGGCCCTCTGCCACATCCGCCATGTAGTCTCCAAGACGGGACCATTGCCGAAGGGCTGCTACGGACGAAAGTGTAAGGCAAACACTCCCGACCGCGTTAGGATTAGGTCTCATATGTACATGTACATTGCCATTAATTCCGCTGCGATTACATGTAAATCTCTTGCTAAATTTTCGATCGGTGTGTCTCGTCAGGCACACGGTAACCTAATTTCCTCGCGATCGACGACGGTGATTTTCTCTTTACTTTCTTTTTTGATGCCAAGGGTTTCTCCTCCATCCCCGCCCGCAATTCTCTACAAAATATAATCAAGCTCCCACTGGCAGTGACATGTACGGGTTTTCTCCCACGATTACCTGTACACGTAGGGTACATAAATATGTTTTATTTTTATTTTTTATTTTTATTTT